>JAJEKV010000560.1:0-147527 GCA_021234155.1 Isoetes taiwanensis
AACTCCAAGGTGCCACGATTTTTAGCGTCTTGATCTTAAGTCGGGGTATTGGCGCTTAAGGTTGTGCCCGAAGATGTTCATAAGGCTGGCGTTTCGGACAACCTTTGGACATTATGAGTTTTTTGGTCATGCCATTTGAACTTACAAATCGCCCGACTTCTTTTGCGAGGCTAATGGGGCGAATATTTGAAGATGTGCATGGTGTTTATGTTGTCGTGTTCTTTGATGGCATATTAGTTTTTAGTAAGTCGAGGAAGAACATTACTTGCATTTTAGCGGGAGGTTTTCCGTCGGTTAGGGAGGAGTCTATTACTCTTAATCCTAAGAAAAGTATATTTTTTCAATCGGAAATTGAATAGAGGGGGTCTTAAAGTTGATCAGTAGAAGGTACAAACAATTGTGGATTGGCGATATCTACTTCATTCTTTGCATTTAGTTCCTTTTTGGGTTTATGCAATTATTATAGGAAGTTTGTATTTAATTTTGCTATGAAAAGATGTTCCTTTCAATGGAATCATAATCATGGAGTTTGCTTTCCAAGTTTTAAAAGGATGCCATGGTTAATCACCACGTTATCGTTTGCCAAAGTTTGGTCTACCTTTCTTGTTATGTGTTGATGCAAGTGGTGTGGCTTTGAAGCGGTTTTGATGCACGGGATGGTCATCTATTGCTTATGAAAGTCGGAAGTTTTTACGACACAAAAAAGTAGATATAGTGTTTATGATAAGGAATTTACGTTTGTCATTCATGCTTTGAAAGTGTATTGACACTATCTTATAGGGTCAACAATTCATATTTGAGTGACCACCAAAGCATTAGGCACATTGTTTCCAGAAAACATTATCGGAAGAAGGCGGTTGAAAATGGGTTGCTTTTATGCGGCAATATGATTTCTCGATTGGATTATCGATCTGGTAAAGAGAATGTTGTAGCTGATGCTTTAAGTAGGCGTTATGCGGTTTGTTCTCTTTACATAGCACAATCCAACCATTTGGAGGGAATGAAACCATTGTATGCCACCGACCGATTATAAGGATTTTTGGTTGTTAGCTCAAAGTGGCAATGCATATGGATATAAGATGGATTAATGGGTTCTTGTATAAAGGTCCAAAGCTTGTCTGAGGAACTTTTCGGTCACTTATTCTTAAAAAGTCCATGATGCACCTCTTTGCGGGTCATCGTGGCGTGGGGAACAACTTTGGCAAAGCTTGAACCATACTTTATTTGGCTTTGGATTGCGGAGAGAGATGTTTTGGTTCATATTAGGCATTGTATGTTACTTGTCAACGGATAAAAAAGCGAACAAGAAACCTCATGGTGTTCATTTATCCTTGCCTATTAGGAGGCAAAGTAGAACAGAGATCACTATGGATTTTATTGTTGGTCTTCCTCCCGGTTCATAAGAACTCTTGTTATTTGGACAATTGTTGATTGTTTAACTAAACACGCCCATTTTATTCCTTGTTAGGATAAGTTGGCTGACTTATAGTGCAGCTTGTCGTTGTTTATCAAAGAGATATTTAGGCTACATGGGTTGCCAAAGATTATTATATCGATAGTGATACAAAGTTTACTAGTAAATTACGGAAGGCATTGTTTATGCAATTGGGGGACGAGTTAAGGTTCTCCACTGCGTTTCACCCAGCCGATGGATGGACAATCAGGGGTGGTCAATAAAGTTATTTGTTCCATCTTAAGGGGTTTGTCAATGAACATCAAGGTCATTGGGAAGAGTATTTGCTTATTGCTGAATTTGTGTATAATAATACCTATCGGTCTACCATAAAGATGACCCTTTTGAGGCGGTCTATGAATTGGAAACTGTCGGAGAACCCACTCTTTTCGAGTGTATAAGGATGTTCCAGTTCTTTGATGATTTGGTTATTGAGCATAAGGATCTCATAGACTTGCTTCAAGCTGCGTATTCGAGAGATGCTCAAGCATTTTTTGCAAGTAAATCATCTAAGTTTGCGACAACCAATGGTTTTTAAGGAAGGAGATTGGGTATGGATGAGGATCCATAAAGGCCACTTTAAGAAAGATCTTGGCGCAAGAAGGATCTTAAGTTGGCACCCGTTTCCATGGACCATTTCAAGTTATTAAAGTGGTCAATGAGAATGCATATCAATTAAGATTGCCTCAAGGTTGGAAAATGCATGATGTAGTGAATGTTTCATTCCTAAAGGCTTATCATGGTAAGGAGTTACCTCAACTTGGGAGGTTAAGTAAGCAGGAGTGATTGATGATTAGAAGTTCTAGATTTTGGAAACAATATTGGCGGATAAATCCACTAGTGGTTCAAGACAATATTTGGTTAAGTTAAACTCACAAACCTTTGGAGGACACTTCATGGGTGCGTGGCAATGTTTTAGAAGCTTATCAGGATATTCTTAGGGAATATAAAGATCGAAAAAAAGCAAAGGAAGCCGAGGGACAAGAGGAAGTCCAAGCACAGGGGCTTCTACTAGCCCAAAGCCCAGAGGCCAAGGAAGGATTATGCTCGGGATGGCTAAAGGTATTTAGACACCCTTTACAAAAGAAGGGCTATTTACGCAATGTCAAGGGGGGAATGCTATATGCCTAAGATGTGGATGGGCAAAAAGGCTTTTAGCCTTTTTAGGCCATGTGGCTCTTTGGGCTTTGGTCCAAAGAGGGCTTTGGTCCAAGGAGGGCTTTGGTCCAAAGATGGACCAAAAGGGTGCATGCTATATAGTAGCTCGGGGGAGAGCTGGGGGCAGGTGTGTCATAGGCGAGGGGCTCGTGGTTGGGTGGTGAGATAGCGATGCCACGTCAAGAGTCCATTTTATAGAGCCGTACAGATTTGGAGCAAGGAATAGATGCAGGGCTCTTGTTTGGAAGCTAGTTACTGAACTAATTTTAAGGCCTTCTTGGGGTGCGTGGGTAGGGCTTCTAACTTGTAGCTTACGCTGGCGGGTTTTGTTTCGATCTTAGATGCCAGGGGGGCTTTGTTTGTTTTACTCTCAAGTAGATCCGTCTCAGGTGGGATATGGAATGCATGCTTTGGGGAGTTACATCACGATGCACGGCACTAGCGGGGCGTGCGTGGCTTGAGCCATTCCCTTGGTCTATAGTTGCCCTTCGGATTTTTGTCGCCCGCAGTCTTTTTCATGCTTCATTATTTGTGGATTTTACAATGTCAATAATGGCATAAATATTTGGAACCATGCTGGTCATCTTGCACCATTGAAACTGTGCATTTTGCTTTAAAATGTTTGTGTCCACCGATCTGGTGCAAACAACAGAATATTTTGCAAATCGGCCGCTAACAAAAAAACTTGAATAAAACGCGATAATACTTGAAAAAAACGAATTCAAGTATTAATATATGGTTCATCAACACAAGCTTACTACGACATGTTAAGCTAGGTTCCTTCAATTACAATATCTTTTAGGATGTCTATCTAGTCTAACAAGACAGACGAATCTCACCGTGTGCCAAAGGGGTGTGTGAGAACCTCACAAGACTATCTCACACACAGTGAGAGTCGCAGGGTCCACTTGACTAAATTATGCAGTTCTAAATGTGTATTTAACTATTCTGGTTCTTCCATTAACTATTAAGTTAGTTAATTACCACTACTTCTAGCTAGCTCCTAACTCTAATCATGGGAAAAACAATTTTTCCACAAATGGTTCTTCTTGGGGTTTTTAATCCAAGACTGAATTTCTAGGACAGTTAGTTATCATTGGGTGGACGGCCAGCGCTCGATCTTGGCCTACCAAAATCATTGAAGTGGTACCATCACGACATCCCTACTTGTATATGATGCCCCAACCGTATATGAATAGGAGATTCCCTTCCTTTTAGTACTAGCTCGCCATGAGGTTGTCTATCCAACTTCAGACTCTAAATGGTGAGCAAGAATCCGACGTGGAAGAATTAGATGTGTCATTTATCCATCTCCCTTGGGACCAACCTAGCCGCGGAAACGCGTAACATGAGCACATAACAAAACATAATATTTAACGTAGCCACCTCGAAGAATGGAATCACCATAATCCAGATAATAATATAATCATATATAATATACATCAATAAATGGTTATCCTACCCAGGCTCAAACTCGTGGGGATCGACCGATGGCTTTGTCCTCTAGATCAATTAGACAGAATTCATGCCGAATGGATTGGGCTTGCAAGGGAACATGGCCATTGGGTAGTCCACTCTTGTACTCCAGGGTTGCATTCTATAAAAGTTGACCATTTTTGGAAGAAGTTGAGAATTTCAAAAGGTTCAAATTATTTTTTCCTACATTTTGGGTCCTCATTCAGGGAGGACCTTGTTTTTGTAAAGAAAAGCACTTGAAATGGTAAAATTCAGACATGAGTATGCATTCTCAGAATGTAAGATGTCGAAAAGCCCTAAATCTAGTAGAAAGAATAATAATTACTTCTTTAAAGTTTTTGTGGTACATCAATATTGGCAATAATTTAGTGTCAACAATAAATAATATAACATAAGATAAGTCAGAGGTCCAAATCATAGTCTTCCTCATTTTGTTTGCTTGACTCAGCTTTGTCATTGTCAACCATTTGATCTTCTGGTGACTTGCCCTTGTGTGTGTCTACAATTTCTTCAGGAATAGTAGCTAGAGCTACTTCTTTCAGCTCTGCAAACGTAGCTTCATCGTCCATAGAGCTTGTAAATGGAGGCTGCATCTCTGAAGATGTCATCTTGGCATAATTAGATGAAGATTTGGCACCTAACTCTTGATTCTCGTCTGGTAGAATTGGTAAGGCAGCCAGTCTCATCTTGATAAAGTTCACAGCCTCCTTATCAATGTCAACAACTACGCAGTTGCGGCCCTTCCTAAGTGCACAAGCGATCATTGTACCAGAGCCAAAAAAAGTGTCAAGCATCCAATCTCCTGGACGTGAGAACATGTCAAGGAAATGGTTGATCGGCTTTTGCGACTTACGGTAATCATTTAATATCCGCCTTGTGCCTTGAGTTGTCAGGCATATGATGACATTGGATACACTATGTTGAGCTGGTCCACCCGGCCACCCCCCTCGCATGAATGCCGAGCACGGAGCTCGATGCGGAGGTTGGGGTCATACCTTCAAGAGATCACGGATCGCCGAGATCAGCTCAGTCCTCGGGCACTTACCTAATAATACATGTACATACTTTTTGTATGTTTACGGTTTGATGACAAAACCTATTCATGTCATGGTTTTCCTCCAAGCGACCATTTGGGGTGGGGGGGGTTTTTAACGGGGCAAGACGGTGTGCTTGTTGAGCATCTGTTTGGGTCCCATAGGCCAATTGGTCTCGTGGGCGATACAAATTCTATTCGATTCGATTTTTTTTTTTTTTTTTTTTTTTTTTTTATATATGGGTATTCATTATATATGACTACATAAAGCATCTTACTCTATCCCCATTTGTATAATGCGAGCTTCGGCTGCTGAATCTTCTAATATCTTGCCCCAATGGGTTCTTGTTAGATAAGACATGGTCTATTCCTATCTCCTTCTGAAAGATAGATATGTCATCTATCTCTTTCTAACATATGGATTTTTAATGTAGAGTGCCTTGTCATTCAATGTTGAGACCAGGCGGGTGTAGTGCACATCTTTTCTCCTAATGTAACACGTGTCATTGACATTCTTAGGAATATTTATTCTTTATTTTACCATTTTCCCAATGATGCATTTACACTAGATTCTCTTGTTCATGTTAGAGCATATATAGAACCCACCATACAGGTTGCTCGCATAATACTAAAATTTCCGAGGGAGCTAACATGTAACTTAAATTTGGACAAGTTATTATTGACCTTATGATTTTTCCTAGATACAACCATGTGCTTCCAGTATAATATAATAGGTGCCATTTTACGATATGACTATAAATAGCTGTGGAGACATAGAGTGACTCTTATATTTTCTCAACAAATAATCTTTACCATGGGTAAGTAATATTAACCAAAAATTTCTTTAATACTTCATTTGAAATTATTTTATGCTCACGATTAGGTTTAGGGGTTGAACAAACGGCCGATCAACTTGCCGAATCACATGCAAGCGGATGCGGACCTAGCCCTAACGAGAATGGCTCATTTGGCATGGTTCTGAAATTATTTTTATAGATGGAGCCCTAGTTGCCTCACGATTCTACACTTTTCGGTATTTAGCGAGCCATGCATATTTTTCATTTAAGCTCTATGTTCTCCGGATTGCATGTCCGGCTTTTTACTCACCTTTCTACGGGCCATGTTGGAGAAGGCGTTGTCATCCATGAGAATTAGATTTTCACGATAAGCAAGGCACTCTCGAGGAGCGGTTTCTTTGCCCAATGCATATTCTTTCAACTCTTCGGTCGGTGAAGCTCAAATCGACCTAACAGCTGGCACTATGACGATCCAGGTTCTAGTTTTGTTCCCAGCATTTTAATCATCTTTATAGCATATTCTTAATAAGTTGTCTGCTTTTCTCATGCTTGTATGTGCGGGAGAATATTGCAAACTATATGGACTCTTTGTTTCTTCTAAGTGGTTTCAATATTTAATCTAATTCTATTTGGGTGATTAATAGCCTCGCGTTTCTTCTAAATAAGCTTTTCTTAAAACTTCTGCTATAATACTTTGCCTATTTATGTATCCTGATATGTATTTTTCGCTGTGTTCCTTGTATAAAATAATAGATCCACTATTTTGCTTGCCATTTCAGGATCTACATGCTCATCCAAACGGTTGCCAGTTCTAGAAACAACTTGATTTGTTTTTTTTACTGTGCTATGCATATACAATGGGGTAGATAAAACTCCAGTGGAAATTAATGGTTAGAATACGCTATTACTAATGTGCATGATTCTCGTAATTCATTGTGATTTGTAGACTTAATATTTGTTGTTTCCTTAGTGTAAACGCATTATTATGGTTGTAAATACGTAAGCTGTGATTGCCACCTAAGTTTGGTACCCTTGTGGGGGAACATGCTGTCTATATTTATTTTCTGAAATGTAATCCTCATTAGCTGGAATATGTGCTCTTCATTTTCGGCCATCCTTTATTATGGTTTATCTAACCTATATTTTGTATTTATTGTAGCTTTCAACTCGCTTGTCCTTTGAACAGAGATCGTATCCCTTTGGATTGTATTTTCATGCTCATTTCCTTTATCCATATTTATAACCTTCTTGTCCAGCATAATCTGCCATCTCTCATTAAGGTTTCCTCTTCCTCTGCTTTTTCCCCTGCTATTCTGGTTTGCTACATTGTTGCCATCATGTCAATCGAAGAGCTTTCATATCCAAGCTATTTTCGCAGTCCTTATTAACCAGCTTATCTGTTTTTTGCCGTTCTCTGCTCCTCTTGTTGTATAACCATTGCTTCTAGATCTTTTGCCACTTCTTATAGATACTCTAGTCTTCGCTGCTCCTTTTTTAACGTGAGATTAATGCTTTAAATGCATAGGTAGCTTTGGCTGCAACATCTCATGCAGCTTTGGCTGCAACATCTCTATATGTATGAACTCTACATTAACCTTGAATGTAGATTCGTAGTCTTTGGATCTTGCTTCCTTCCTGTGTAAATTCAAATGCAGGTTTTCTTAAGTAGTTTGCTTTGTTTAACAGGGTTATTACTTACTGCAGCAGCACTAGAACTCATCATATTTGACCTACTAAACTACCTCTATTTCTGTTGTATTAATTTAAGAATTCATTTTTCTAACTGCTTGGCCTAAGTATTATGATTATTACATGTTCGTTTTATGGTGTTAAAGGCGTTAAGCCGGATGAGTTCATTGCTTACCTGTTTGTGGCTTATGCATTTACCCTTCTTAGGCTAACTTGCATTTGGTTCCCACCGCGGTAACCGAACTTATCCCTCCATGTGATTTATGGTTAAGGATTGAGCAAAGCTCTTTGCTCAAATCGTCAAGCGCCCAGATTTGTCAAGTTTTCCGGATTGGTGATATCTAGCCTCTCTTTATCTTATGCGTATTTTGTGATGCCTCTTGAGGTTGGATAAGAAGGGCTACAAATTCTATTGATGTCATCAAAAATGATTTCCATTCTGTATTTTAACTTCTACTTGATGATTTTGGTCACGATACACTTATTTTCTTAGATTTGTGGTTCACAATTTACTATTAAGTTCCTTTACTTGGATATATGTACATGTTTTATCATTTGTTTTGAATTGAAGGCTCAAAAATCTTCCATATAGTTTGATGTTGCTCTCCTATATCTTTTTGAGTCAATTTGTCTATTTGGTCAATGTTTCATAAACTTGTCCTTATTTGTATTTTTTATTTTTCTTAAAAAATGCCTCAGATCAGGGCTTAGATTAGACTGCCACCTGGTCTAATCTAAGATTGCAATTGAAAGTCTTTTAGTTCCAAAATTGGGTCTAAATGGCTTAAAGTCCATTTAAGAGGACTAGAAGGGTTTTTTAATGTTATCTCAATTTCTGGGTTTAACCCAGAACCTTGGTTTGAGGTCAGGTGTATTTAATTGTCTACTGGAACTTTTTCAAAATTTTGATCTTAACGTTACATTCTAACCAATATTTATTATTTTACACAGAATGCAACACATAAACTGCAAAATGATGACATGGACAGCAATTCCATCTGGATTAAGGAGCTTATTTTGCTCAAGCATGATCGTTGCATGATATCCAATCCCAATTTTGCTATCTGGGGCCTTAATGGCCTGCATCAATAGCAAGGAGAATATTTAACCAGCATTACATTTAAAGATGATGACAACAATCTTTGCATGGATAAAGGAGCTGATTTGTACTAAAGGATAACCAATGTGGTATTTACGTCCAACGATTCATCGGATTAAAGAAGTTCATGAAGTCATCATTCAAATGAGCTTAATCAGTAAGTATCTACACTCACATGTCAATTGAATTTGAAACTTTTGTTTGCGTCAAAGGTATTATGTACTTACGGAACTCAAGAAGTTTAACATATGTTCCGCCAGCCATGGGTTTTTATGGAAAGAGTTTTTTCCATGGCTGGTTGTTATCATAAAAAAAACTTTTACACTATCTTATTATTCTCTCAACATTCTCTCAACACGGACATCATTAGGATGTTTCTGAAGTTGAAGCCCTTGGCTACCTTATGACATTGATGTCGTTACTCACAAAAATACTTGCATTGAGAATTTGTGTGCCCTGATCTCAGCTTTTTGCAGCAATGGAAAAGAGACATTATCAATTGTGCTCCATACTCTTCTGAAGGTTGGCAAATGTTCAGGGTCTTCCCTTTGATATTGACGACATGACAAGAGTCTTGAAGAGGACCATGTAAGCTTAACCTTTGCTAATTTAATTTGCATTGAGTAGTATTTTAATGGGTTGGGTAGGGTCCCTGTGTTTTGCGAGGCCCTACTCTCCTCAATGCAACTTTAGAATAGTCAGATGTTTCTGACAGATCATAGGGGCCTCCTAACTTGTGGTAGGAGGAAGGGTTTTTTTATATGGGTATTCATTATATATGACTACATAAAGCATCTTACTCTATCCCCATTTGTGTAATGCGATTGTTTCTTTGAATCTTCTAATATCTTGCCCCCAATGGGTTCTTGTTAGATAAGACATGGTCTATTCCTATCTCCTTCCTGAAAGATAGATATGTCATCTATCTCTTTCTAACATATGGATTTTTATAATGTAGAGTGCCTTGTCATTCAATGTTGAGACCCAAAGGGTGTAGTGCACATCTTTTCTCCTAATGTAACACGTGTCATTGACATTCTTAGGAATATTTATTCTTTATTTTACCATTTTCCCAATGATACGTTTACTAGATTCTCTTGTTCATGTTAGAGCATATATAGAACCCACCATACGGTTGCTGCATAATACTAAAATTTCCAGGAGCTAACATGTAACTTAAATTTGGACATTATTATTGACCTTATGATTTTTCCTAGATACAACCATGTGCTTCGGTATAATATAATAGGTGCCATTTTACGATATGACTATCTCGTAGCTGTGGAGACATAGAGTGACTCTTATATTTTCTCAACAAAATGAAAATCTTTACCATGGGTAAAGTAATATTAACCAAAAAATTTCTTTAATACTTCATTTGAAATTATTTTATATGCTTTCCCGATTAGGTTTAGGGGTTGAACAAACGGCCAGATCAACTTGAGATCACATGCAAGCGGTCTGACCCTAGCCCTAATAGAATGGCTCATTTGGCATGGTTCTGAAATTATTTTTATAGATGGAGCCCTAGTTGCCTCCGCGATTCTACACTTTTCGATTATTTAGGCAGGCCGTGCATATTTTCATTTTCGCTCTATGTTCTCAGGTGCATGTCCCGACTTTTACTCCTTTCTGAGGCCATGTTGGAGAAGGTGTTGTCATCAATTGAAATTAGATTTTCTCGATAAGCAAGGCACCTCGAGGAGCCGGCACTTTGCCCAATGCATATTCTTTCAACTCGATTGTCATTTGGGAGAAGCTCAAATCCTGACCTTAACGGTGGCACTTATGACGATCAGGTTCTAGTTTGTTCCCAACATTTTAATCATCTTTTATAGCATATTCTTAATAAGTTGTCTGCTTTTCTCATGCTTGTATGTGCGGAGAATATTGCAAACTATATGGACTCTTTGTTTCTTCTAAGTGGTTTCGATATTTAATCTAATTCTGTTTGGGTGATTAATAGCCTCACGCTAAATAAGCTTTTCTTAAAACTTCTGCTATAATACTTTGCCTATTTATGTATCCCGATATATATTTTTATTTTGTGTTCCTTGTATAAAATAATAGATCCACTATTTTGCTTGCCATTTCAGGATCTACATGCTCATCAAAGCGGTTGGGTTTTAGAAACAACTTGATTTGTTTTTTTTACTGTGCTATGCATATACAATGGGGTAGATAAAACTCCAGTGGAAATTAATGGTTAGAATCGGCTATTACTAATGTGCATGATTCTCGTAATTCATTGTGATTTGTAGACTTAATATTTGTTGTGTCCTTAGTGTAAACGCATTATTATGGTTGTAAATACGTAAGCTGTGATTGCCACCTAAGTTTGGTACCCTTGTGGGGGAACATGCTGTCTATATTTATTTTCTGAAATGTAATCCTCATTAGCTGGAATATGTGCTCTTCATTTTCAGCCATCCTTTATTATGGTTTATCTAACCTATATTTTGTATTTATTGTAGCTTTCAACTCGCTTGTCCTTTGAACAGAGATCGTATCCCTTTGGATTGTATTTTCATACTCATTTCCTTTATCCATATTTATAACCTTCTTGTCAAAGATAATCCGCCATCTCTCATTAAAGGTTTCCTCTTCCTTTCTCCCTTTTTTCCTTTTCCCTTTATTACGGTTTTGCTACATTGTTGCCATCATGTCAATCGAAGAGCTTTTCATATCAAGCTATTTTAGAGTCCTTATTAACCAGCTTATCCATTTTTTTTTGCCGTTCTGCTCCTCTTGTTGTATAACCATTGCTTCTAGATCTTTTGCCACTTCTTATAGATACTCTAGTCTTGTTTGCTCCTTTTTAACATGAGATTAATGCTTTAAATGCATAGGTAGCTTTGGCGCAACATCTCATGCGACTTTGGTGCACCAACATCTCTATATGTATGAACTCTACATTAACCTTGAATGTAGATTCGTGTCTTTGGATCTGCTTCCTTCACGTGTAAATTCAAATGCGGGTTTTTCTTAAGTAGTTTGCTTTGTTTTAACGAGGTTATTACTTACTTTGCGGCAACACTAGAACTCATCATATTTGACCTACTAAACTACCTCTATTTACATTTGTATTAATTTAGAATTCATTTTTAACTTGCTTGGCCTAAGTATTATGATTATTACATGTTAGTTTTATGGTGAAAGGCGTTAAAAGCGGGGATGAGTTCATTGCTAACTGTTTGTGGCTTATGCATTTACCCCAAAAGGTGCTCACTTGCCTTTGTCTTTACGAGTCCCAAATTGGATTCGGAAGCACCCTTGAGGCAGCGAGGAGACCCTAAAATTTTGGCCCCCAAAACCCCATTTGTCTTCCCTTGGCTTGTCTTTTTGCTTTTACCCTGGTTCACGGCTTTACCCTTTGCCTTGTTTCGGCATGGTACGTAAGATCAAGCGGTATGGCCGGGAGACCGTGGGGAGAAGAATCTCATTCCGCGCTGAGGCAGGTTAACGTCCACCCTATGACCCCACGATTGCGCCCTATCTTGAGCGGCCCATCATTGGCCTCGGCGCCCTATATTGGCAGACTGACCCCTGAACCACGCAACGGCTCCGGAACCATCTTTAGGAGCGCAGCTTTGACTAGGATGGATCTTTCGATCATTGTTTGCCTCGAGTTTTGTTGGTTGGGATCGCGCGATCAATCCCGCGGTCGCTCCAATTTTATCCGGCTCAGTTACCCCTTGGGGAGGCTGGGTCCGGCTTCTAGAATATTTCTACGATCGGCGGTGATTGGATCGCGGCCGCATCGGTGCGTAGCCTACGGGGTAGTGCACGAGCATGTGGATGCTACGCCCCAGCCGATGATACCACACCGTAGATCATCGGGAGGGTTGTTTGCCCAATCGCGATGTCCCGCCAAGACCCGACGGTGCCACGGGCCGCCCATTAGCCCCGAACCACGCATTGTGGGTTTAGAGGAAGCAAGCGACACTCCCGGGCGCTTGAGGTGACCCGCTTTTTCGAAGGTGATAACGCACGACAGCGAGATGGCATTCTCGGCTTGTCGAAGTTGGAGCAAAGACCTTCGTCCCCCGTCATTTGCTAGTCGGGCCAGGATGCTTTATCTAGGCACATCCTCGGCCATGGCAATCACTTGCAAGGGGACCTCCTTCTCCGTCCGTGAAGATCTTTACCCGAAACCCACCCTGACTCTCGCCGACGGAAGGATGAATTATGCCGAGGATTCACAGGCTCGCCTGCACCTGGCGGGCTGTGTAGAGGCGCCAGGCTATCATGGGATCACCGCCACTTGATCCATGGCCGTGGTCTGTAGTACGTATGGACTTCGGACTTGAGATCCGCTAGAGCTTAGGCCCTTTTGTTTTGTTTTATTTTAGTATTGTGATTTACTCGGGGGCATAGTCCCCGAAGTTCTCTATCTTGGGGCTAGTCCCCACGTTTGATTGTGGCTTCGGCCATTTTGGTTTAGTCCGGGGCTTGGTCCCCGAAGTTTGAGTCCAGGCTTTGCCCCTCTTTTGTATTGGGTCCCATAACCCGATTGGGTTCCGGTGACGTTAAAAAATTTCTTCCTTCCTTCCTTCCTTCCTTCTCGGGCTAACTTGCATTTGGTTCCACTTTGTAGGTAACCGAACTTATCCCTCCATGTGATTTATGGTTAAGGATTGAGCAAAGCCTTTTCAAATCGTCCAAGCTGTTCAGATTTGTCAAGTTTTCCAGATTGGTGATATCTAGCCTCTCTTTATCTTATGCGTATTTTGTGATGCCTCTTGAGGTTGAATAAGAAGGGCTACAAATTCTATTGATGTCATCAAAAAATGATTTCCATTCTGTATTTTAACTTCTACTTGATGATTTTGGTCTGATACACTTATTTTCTTAGATTTGTGGTTCACAATTTACTATTAAGTTCCTTTACTTGGATATATGTACATGTTTTATCATTTGTTTGAATTGAAGGCTCAAAAAATCTTCCATATAGTTTGATGTTGATCTCCTATATCTTTTGAGTCAATTTGTCTATTTGGTCAATGTTTCATAAACTTGTCCTTATTTGTATTTTTTATTTTTCTTAAAAAATGCCTCAGATCAGGGCTTAGATTAGACTGCCACCTGGTCTAATCTAAGATTGCAATTGAAAGTCTTTTAGTTCCAAAATTGGGTCTAAATGGCTTAAAGTCTGTTTAGACAGACTAAAGGATTTTTTTTTTTTTTTTTTTTTTTTTTTTTGTTGTGTAAATAAAGCATACAAAGGGTCGGACTGAAAGTAAGAATACACAATTCTAAAATATATGAAGCATGGTTCTCACATTGTTAGTGGGGATAATTGTTAGATACCACAATGTCTAGATGGCCTCTTTGTCTAGTAGGGTAAATGGATGATCTCTACTGAGCGTAATCCACATATGACACACATTAATGGGAACTTGGTACATGCTCTAGCTTCCAATAAAATAAGGGACTTCGGACCATTGCAGTACACCTTGGATACATGGGGTTTAATCCCAAAGGTATAAATTATTCCTTTATTGTCTCTATAACCTAAAAGCCTAAAATATCCTTTAGAGTTATGAACGGAGGCGGAGCGGGATTCCCTACCCGGAAAGGATTTGGCTGGACTCTGCCCAATAAAATCTGACAGGTTCGTCTTAAACCAGCTGGTGCATGAACTTAGTTTTCCCGGGCTTTTCTAGCAATGGATCAATGGGACCTCATTCTAGATGATGACTTCCCCATTTCTGAAAAGGCAAAACAGCGGCTAAATGATCAAGCTCTTAACAGGGAGATAGCCTTTTGCATGCAAGACCTTGATTTGAGTAGAAATATGGACGGATATGGTAAACGTGGCAGGCAAAATTACAGTGGCCAGTCTCAGAACAGAAGATTCCAAAACTCCCATAGACAAAGCTATGGGGATGCGTCACATTTTGTTCCTGAAACTCAGTATATGGCTGAGCAAGATTCAGACATGGAGGATAACCAGGTATTTATCACTATAAGATCATGTTACAGGATTGATCTACTTACCTTAAATAGTAACAAATGTCCTGCCAAGCAATGGGGAGCTTAGTATGCCATGAACTCTCACAACTATATTGTTTTAAAGTTTACCCTTTGATAATGTTGGTACAGCCATAAATGGCTTAGAAATCTGTCATTTGTATTGCTTTTTAGTTATTGCATCTTCTTTGTGCCCTTTTAGTATTACTGGGCAAAAGGATTACATTAGGCAAACGGTTAATAGCCGAGAAGCCTAAGGTACCTTTTGGCCCTTGCAAATTTACCCAGTCTATGGCTAATTTTGTATTGAATGGCTGCAGGTACGGGCTTCTCTTCCTAATGTTCTACTTTTGTCCAGTTTATATTAGGAGCCTTTGGGATGTGGATTACAACAAGGACGAGATCTATGGATTAAGAGAGTTTGCTCACTGAAAGCTAAAGAAAGAATGGATAGAGATGTGTTAAATATGACAGAATATATGCTTCCTGTACTTGTATTCCAGCAAAGGTACCCTGTTTTGTTGTGAAATTTTGTTGGTGATGTAGCACAGCTTATTCTGGCTAATATCTATAGCCTAGGAGCAGGTTGAAACCCTTGACTGCTAAGTACTTCAATCTCATGATATACTGCTGTTATAGGTGTTAAACAGTCTAGCTACTTTTCATGTGTAGCTTTATGTAATATCCAGTTTAGTGCGTAAGAATACTACAATGTTTTGCTGCCTCTGGAAAACATATAGCAGGCTTGGAAACAGATTTTTTGCAATATTGTATTTTCCCAAAAGGTGTGATGATACACTCTTAAATGCATACTACATTTTCTATTTTTAAAGGGAAGAGTGTTTAAAACTCATGCATGCAGGCTGTCCAATATGTGACAGCAAATGAATGATCCTCTTTTAAGTCTACATTTCCTAAAATATGCTCGTTTGCTCAATTTCTAAAAAATGCATCCTTGAAGGGCTTTGGGATTTGCTAGCTAACTACTCTTGACATATTATACCAATGGGTATGGCATCATACATGTTTAAGCTGATTCAATAATTTACAGAAATATGATATGCATGTAACATGCATGAATAAAACTGACCCACAAACTGAAAGTTAATAAAAATGCCTCAGATCAGGGCTTAGATTAGACTGCCACCTGGTCTAATCTAAGATTGCAATTGAAAGTCTTTTAGTTCCAAAATTGGGTCTAAATGGCTTAAAGTCTGTTTAGACAGACTAGAAGGATTTTTTTTTTTTTTTTTTTTTTTTTTTTATGTATATATTTTTGCCAAAGAATTAACATCAGCCTATGATAATTCTAGACAAGCTCTGAATTTTGACTGACCAACATAACACATTTCTGATATAACGGGGCAAACAGGCCTTAGTTTTTTCCTACGGGTTGGTTGGCAATTAATTTCCGTAAGCTGGATTGACAGTTCAAAGTGATCATATATCTTGACTTGTTGGTCTATCGTTAGCCTTCAAGGGATACAATGGTCTGTGGATTAAATTATGAAATATATCCAATAGTGCCTTGTAACCTTTAACATCTGTAACATGTTTAACAAGCCATAGGGATGAACCTTAACTATTTCCTTAGTATGAGATATTTTTTCAATTTGGCTAGCAAAGGGTGATTCTTGAAGTATATGGACTTATATTATAACGTGAATTTACTTAACTTTAACATGAATATGAACCAAAAAACATTTTTTTCCTTTGAATGAATCGTCGAACGATTTTGTGAACCCTAACGTTTAGGGTATTTCGTAATCTAATCCGCTGAATGGAGGCCGATGTCAACATAGCATATCTGGAAATCGCTAACTAACAGAGTTGATGATGGGGCATGGAATGATGGGGCATGGACAGATAGATTTAACCTCTTGAGCTTCGTGAAACTGGCCGCTGCTATAAAGGGTTTATTTGCAGTTCATTCTACTCCTCTACTCCTCTATGACGGTTCAGAAGCTGCCCGCCTTATGAAAGATTGGTTCTAAATTTGTGTATGGGAAGAAAGAAAGGGGGCTTCAATAAAGCCACGTTAGTGAAAATGGAAGAAGAGAAGAAAAATGCTGAAAAGAGAAAGAGTCTTTTTGAATATGTAGCATAATAACGGGGGTTTTTTTTTTGTACTTTTATACGTTTTTCTAAGGTTTTTCATATATGATTTGGTGGGCGATTGCATGAGGTGTACTAATTGGTACATCTAGAGCGCACAAGTATTTGTATGCAACTCAGCGCCTTTTTATTCGGGCCCTTCTTAATGGTCAAGATCAAAGGGCTTACAACAAAAGCCCTCTTTAAAAAGACAAAGATCAAGGGCTTACAACAAAAAGCCCACTTTTTGGAAAAAGGTAAAAAAAAAAAAAAAGAAAAAGGAAGAAAAAAAAAGGAGAACACATGCAACCATCGTGCATATGCACTCTAGGGTTTCAGAGAGACTTAGGGTTTCAGAGAGACTTGGGGCGATTCTTGGTTCTTCACACTAACTCTCGAGAAGGAGAGGTGGCCACCACCGATGTGATCCGCTAAAAGTCAAACAGTGTGAAGGTTAATTTTTATGTCCGTTTCAATTCTCATGCAGTTGACTGATGAAGAACTTGATACAATTTTACTCAAGCATCGTGATATGCACTTGCAAAGAAACGCTTCACCTAGTCTTTAGTTGGTAAGCAATTTCATGTGTTCCGGCCTAACTTTACATGGAAGTTTTGCTATTCAAGAGGATGTGATGGATTTGGAAGTCGGTATGCTAGAAGTACGCTTTTGCAAAAAATATCCTTTGAAACTTTGTTATTCCTCAGACTTAGCATTGAAGAGGTTGATGTGTACCGCCTTTTACAGATTATGGTTATGGCATGACCAAAACAGAAGGGGCGGAAATTATCGCTTTAATGATAAGGTGATGTTATTATAGGAATGGGCATTAATTCGCACTATAATGTAATTGGGATTCAGATGTATTTTTGACATCAAACTCTTAAATACATTGACAATATAGCATTGTGGAGGCCTTTGGACCTATAGCCGAGGTCCGACATTTCTTGTTACATGGGGAACCATTTTTAAACCTTTCTTTCAATAAAGTTGAGAGCAGCAAATCAGCCCTTTTTGTTGGTTGTTTGGAGCCAAGCATAGTGATTTTTTCAATTAATGGGCATAGAAATCCATAGTATGTTTATTGCATGTTGTATTTTGTTCCTTCGAGACATATCAGTGGTAGATCATACACTTAAGCAGCTTGTATAAGCTTGTGTGTCGTTCACCATAGTGTTGGCACTTTGACACTTATCATTGGCTTCTCAATGATTCAGACCCTCTTATAGTTGGACAAGATGATTTAGGAAGTTATATATAGTGGTGATGTGTGTCCAAAGCGTAGCTCAAAGCAGAGATTAAATGTTTCTTCCAACATCCGATTCGGGCAGATCAAATGCTAAACATAGGCAAGGTAAAGTTATTTATCATGGATAAGGATTTTCAAGATGAAAATGAATATGATGAATATGAAGAAGTTTGGGCTTTTTGAAGAAGAATCTGAAAGCAGATGCATATGAAGATGACTATGAAGATGTATGTGAAGAATATAGCGCATATGAAGATCCACATGCATTTCCAAGTCCATTTCCAAATGCATTTCCAAGCGCCCAAATAGGTGAATCCTTTTTTTTCCTCCATTTGTCAGCCTCAACGTGCATGGTCTGCTAGGCTTGTGCATTCCTTTGAGAGCTCTTCCTCATTTCTTATTTTCCTCAAAGATAAGAAGCTACTAAACCTTTGGTCAAGGTGTGTACATTTAATGAATAAGTTGCTTATGTATATTAATTGACTCCTCCGCTTTCCATTTTTATGCAAACCGCTTATGTTCTAGTTTGATTAGAATAACGAGAACAGTAAATGAAGATGACTATGAAGATGTATGTGAAGAATATAGCGATATATGAAGATCCACATGCATTTCCAAATGCATTTCAAGTGCCCAAATAGGTGAATCCTTTTTTTCTCCATTGCTCGGGCTCAATCCTGCATGGTCCGCTAGGGCTTGTGCATTTTGAGAGCTCTTCCTCATTTCTTATTTTCCTCAAAGATAAGAAGCTACTAAACCTTTGGTGTATGGTGTACATTTAATGAATAACACATAACACATAAACACATATCACATAACACATATTGCTACATGTTTTAAATGTCTTTATATTCTCACGTCTGCTTTTTTTTTTTTTTATGGCCAAGGGCCAAAAAATTTTTTAGTATAATAACCAACACATAACTATTGACATTAATAAATATAACCATTGGATCCAACACATTTAAATTAAAAATCCCCTTTAAACCCCTTTGGTTTGGGTGCATATTCACACGGGGTGACGAGCAAAAAGTGAGAGCCCTCATAATTGTATTTGGACGCATTAAATCAACACCATATAGTATTCCGTTGAAATCTTATAGTATTTTATTAATCTTATTATACAAGATAGCAAATCTTGTACTTGCATACCCCCACAAATGAGGAACTTTACGCACGGGTGTAGATTATGGAATAAGAGGCTAATATGCCAATCCGACACCTCTCGATGCCCTGAGTCACCCCCGTGTGAATATGCACCCAAACCAAAGGGGTTTAAGGGGATTTTAATTTAAAATGTGTTGGATCCAATGGTTATATTTATTAATGTCAATGGTAGTTATGTGTTGGTTAATAATCAGGTTTTCCTTTATGTTTGAGTTGTTTTAACAATCTTATCCTCTAATCTCTCGCTAGGATATAGAGAATCAGAGAACTTTAAACATAACTTCATTCGGGATGGCCCATATCTTTAGATCTTAGTTCTTCACCCCGTGTTCTTAGAATGCCCCCGAGTAGGTTATCCGCTATGTGGTTTCTTTATTCTCGATTATAGTGTCGAGATATTTGCTTTGTAACGTTTCTTCCGGGCTTTTCTGTGACTAAAGAGCCTAAGCTAAAATTCAAGGTGCCGGATTACACCTGCTGCATAAAATACACCTGCGGCTTTAGACATAGGCAGAATTTTTATCCTTTTTTCTTGCTTGATGATAGTGACCCATATAGTTACAGGCCCATATAGTTCGTGGATCTCTCATATATGTAGAGCAGTTGACTCATGCTATCCCGATCCTAGCATTTGTCGTGAACTTTTTAACATATTTGTTTTCTTAAGTTGGACTGTTTATTTAGTCTTCTGGTCGTTTTATACTTGTTTTCCTTAGTGTCATGAGGTGAACTTGCGGTAATTCTTCTATTAATATGTTTGTGCATGGCAGTTGTGAACCATTTATATTCCATGTATAACCGTAGGTATGGTGAAATCTTAAAACTTTATATCTAAGTTATTTTGCTGTCATTTCTACATTTACAACAGAATGGACATAAGAAACAAGTATTATGTTTAATATCTAAGGTTGTTTCAACATTAATATGGGCTTTTATTTCAATACCTATTTGGGCTTTACTATCGTGTTGATATTTCTAATTGAAAATGTTTTTGTTAGATCTAGTCTTATGCTGTAAATATGTTAACAGTTTACTGTTCTGAGATATCTATGTAAGGAAAAAATCTGTTTTAGTTCTTATCAAGGCCTAAGATATGATTTACACCTGATCATATCTGGGACTGTTGTTTTAAGGTCTATTAAATCCAACAGGACTAATAGGCCTAAGTCTATTTTTTTGTCTTAGACATAAAAATGGACAAAAAGGTTTTTTAATGTTACCATAGTTTCTAGGTTTAACCTAGGACCTTGGTTTGAACGTAGGTGGTTCTAACTAATTTGATATGATTTCAGAAATATAATGAGATTATTCATGTGGAGGATGGGGATATTGACAACAATTGGATCAAAGAATTGATAGCCCTGAAATATGATCAGTGCATGATTTCCAGCCCAAATTTTGCTGTCCAGACAATAATTGCGTGCATCAAGAGCAAAGAGATACATGAATTCATCATTCACAAAGAGATCAAATTGACAGAGAAAAACATGTCCCCTGTGAGTTATTTTGGTTTTAATGGATGGTTTGCCATTTTCTTTCAGATGAAGAAGGCCAATTTTAAACTTGAAGTATGTAAAGCTCTGGTTAATAAAATCTATAATGATGTGCCTGGACTGTTGTTCTCTAGAACTTGTTTGGAAGATGAGCTAGGTAAGAAATTCCTTATTGGTCTCAAACACTTAGAAAAAGTGAACGATATGAAGCCCACGCTGCAAGTTGAACAGGTTTCTGAATGTTCTATGGCTGATTATCTGAAGGAAGAAGTCCAGTTTTGTTTGTTTTCTGAGAATGATTTGTCGGATGATGATAAGATTGGTTTCGGAGATGCTGATACCAATGAGGAAGAATCTGATGAACAGGAAGAAGTTCCTACCCTTACACTGCAGAATTCAGCAAAGTTCCCTATTTTACCTGAACAAAGTGTTGACTGTTATGGGGCAGCATGGAATCATGCAATCTGGAAGAGCCAGAACTTTGGAGCGTTGGCACCCATTAATTTAGATACCTGGAAAGCACTTACAGGTATTGTGGATGATGAAATTCGTCTTGCTGCTGTTAAAGCTGGTAAACTTGAAAAATATTTCACAAAAAAAGAAATTACCTTGCCCTTTGACATTGCTATGTTTGGACAGCCTTGCACTATGGGTACAGGTGTCCATATAAGTCAGAAGGGAAATATGGCATTTTCAAATGATAAAAGGGATGGATTCTTTTTAAAGAATATTTGGAGAACACACTGCCCCTTTCTTACATGTGGTTGTGTTAAAAATCCCAAGAAAGTGGATAAATCGAGTGAATGCAACAGTGGAATTGTGTGGATAGACCATGCAATATGGTTTATTTTGAACAACTTGGACACCATTTATCCTGATACTACACCTACGGCCAAAATGGTGCAATACTTGCTTTCATTTCTTATCTTGAAGTAAGGAAAGTCATGTTTGATATGACCTTGTATTATGCTGAATTTTATGACAACAACCTGAAAGCTACTTTTGGCAACAATAAAGTTGCTGATATTGTTGAGAAAACATTGAGGCCCTTATCATTCAGGACTAGTCAGCCTTTCAAGGGCAAAATTCTTCAAGTATTTCAAACAGGGCAGTCTTTGGAAGTAGTGCTACAGCCGCAACTTATACTCCAAAAAAGCCGCCTAGGGTCACTTCTGATCCTAGGCTATCTCTAGATTGCAATATTACACAAGTAGTGAAGACCAACAAACCAGCTACTGAAGGAAATGAATACTCTGTCACGAAAGGTGGCAACAAGATAATATCATTGGAAGAGAGTACCCCTTTGAAGCTGAACTTTGTCAAGGAAAAGGAATACAGGTTAGCATTTCCTTTTATTTATGACATTTGTTTTCCTTTTCATCTAGTTATATTTGCTTTGGCTAGCATATCTGAGTTTATTCTTATAATAAGTCATAATTACAGTCTTTTCAGTAAAGTCATTATATTGTTATCAATCTACCAAAGGTTGTTATGGAAAGAATTTTCCTTTGGTAGTGGTTACCCAAAAAAATTCTTATACTCAAATGACATTGTTCTTGCCAAACAATGTCTGGTTTCAAATATATGGCTGAGATATCATGGAATTATCCATCATAATTCCTTGCTTCTTATAAATAGCTTTGGAGTATATTACTCTAATATCTAACTTCTATAAAACTTTTTCTAGGTAAATTTGGATAACAAAAGGAGCATACTTAGAGACTGTAATCGAAAACGACACTTGATCAGAAATAAAGAGAGTGACAACAATAAAGTTGTTCACAGCACATTTTTTTCCAAGTCATTAGAAAAATTTAGTATTCGAAAGTTTTTTGAAGATGTTCTCCTAAAAGAATTGCCAGAAGTTGCTGAAGATTTATTAAAAAATACTTTGTTTGGATGGAGATATATGGATCGGATAAAAGATAGGCTTTACAAACCCTACGAGGTGTTTTTATGATGACAACCCCAAAAATGTCCATGTAATAATCCCGGCTTTGGCTGAATTTATAGATCCAAAATCGGCCATATTAGAACTTTGGACAGCAGATTATACATTGCCCCAAATCGAGACTAGCCATGTCCAATGGACTAAACCACATTCGGATTTGTTCATTCACTATTAAAATGTTCTTAGAAGATTTTACCAAAACTTTATGAACAGTTTTTGGGCCCACCATTACAGTTTATTGCACTTAATCGATGATGGAATCGATGATCTCAAAGATAGGATATGTTTGTTGGCAGGGAAAAGGATTATGGATTTCAAAAAGAACTCGGTCTCCAAAAGATTTTATGGGATGATGGCAATGTAAAAGATAACCTTTATGGTGCAAAAAGAATCTATACATTTCAAGTTGATAGTTGGGAATAATGCATCGTTTATTTGTCAATACCATATTAGGGACATGGCTATAAAAAGGTTGAACAATAGTGATTTTGAAATTATTCCCTTTAGTCCTCAAGAAATAAAGTATGAATGCATTGATGGCATCGCAAATCTTGGACTGCCCAAACTGTTAGCAATAAACTCCCTTACCTTATGGGTACATTCAAAGCACATAAAGGGGAATATAGGTGGTTAACCAATGCCCATTACACTGTGTTTACTGAGGTGGCAGATTTATTGACTTGTGTATTGAACAATTACATTGAACTATGGCCTGAAGTATGTCATTGGAATACATCTGAAATTAGACTTTGGCTCATCAACAAAGTTAACCCATGTTGGATGATAAATTCCTCTTTTGATTTTGTCCTAACTCTTCCAGAGAAGATCAATGATGTTTTTTCTATTGATATCATGAAATGCTATGAGAATATACCGCTTATAGGAAAGGATGGCATTATGGAAATCATTGGACATGTTGCTTATTTAGTTTGGGATTTTATGGCCCACAAAGCTCCCTTAGCACAGCTTGTAATGAAGAATAGTGCTGGAAAAAGGAAGATTAAATGGAAAAAGGTTGATGTTGACAATCCTAAAGGAACTATTATATACAAGGAAGATTTTGTGAAGATGAATAGCTGGCTGCTGTGCCATTGTTATCTGCAAATGGGCAAACAAATATGGAGGCAGAAGAAAGGGATTCCTATGGGTTTTTCCAGTAGTCCAGCTTGGTGTAATTTATACTTAGCATGGTATGAGCTCAGTTTCATCAAAAAATTAGCTTTGCTAAAAAGAAACAGGGATATTGCTAGATTTCAATTTGCCTCAAGATTCATTGATGATTTGGGAATCATTAACGGAGGTAACCTACAGGAGTTCTTTGATGTTAATTCTGAATGTACCATCTATAACATGCAGCACTTAGGTATCAAGGATGAAACTATCTACAGGAAAGGTACAAAACTTGGTCAAAAAATCAACTTCTTGAATATTTCTATTCATGTGACAGATCAGCATATTGGCCTATATCAGTTCTGTAGATATGACAAAAGAACTAAGTTAAAATTCAAGGTTAACAAGTTTATTAAAGCCTCTGGATGCAGACCATATGGACAAGCATGCAAAGTGATTATTTCACAGATTTTTCCATACGTATATGCCCATTCAAATGTGGTCTTGGCCGCTGAAGACCTAAGTGGATTGATCAATGCCTTTTGCAATAATGGTTTTGTAAGAAAGGACATTCTCAGGATTGTTTTCAGAACATTGAAGCAAAATAATTTTCCTGGACTACCTTTCGACAATGATGACATGACACGAATTCTCAAATCCATCACGTAAGTACAATCAGTATAATCTATAGAGTAGATTTATGCGGGTTGGGTAAGGCTTGGGGGCCCTACTCTCCCCAATGCGCTTTTTGTTTTAGTCATTTCTTTTGAATATAGGGGCCTAAACCGAGGTAGGAGGAAGGGTTTTATGTATATATTTTTGCCAAAGAATTAACATCAGCCTATGATAATTCTAGACAAGCTCTGAATTTTGACCGACCAACATAACACATTTCGATATAACTTGGGCAAAGCAGGCCTTAGTTTTTTCCCTACTGGGTTGGTTGGCAATTAATTTCGTAGTCTGGATTGGCGGTTCAAAGTGATCATATATCTTGACTTGTTGGTCTATCGTTAGCCTTCAAGGGATATAATGGTACGTGGATTAAATTATGAAATATATCCAATAGTGCCTTGTAACCTTTAACATCAGAACATGTACAAGCCATAAGGATGAACCTTAACTATTTCCTTAGTATGAGATATTTTTTCAATTTGGCTAGCAAAGGGTGATTCTTGAAGTATATGGACTTATATTATAACGTGAATTTACTTAACTTTAACATGAATATGAACCGAAAAACATTTTTTTCCTTTGAATGAATCGTCGAACGATTTTGTGAACCCTAACGTTTAGGGTATTTTCAGAACCTAACTACCGGATGGAGGCCGATGTCAACATAACATATCCGGGAAATCGCTAACTAACAGAGTTGATGATGGGGCATGGAATGATGGGGCATGGACAGATAGATTTAACCTCTTGAGCTTCGTGGAAACCGCCGCCGCTATAAAGGGTTTATTTGCGCTCATTCTACTCCTCTACTCCTCTATGACGGTTCAGAAGCTGCCCGCCTTATGAAAGATTGGTTCTAAATTTGTGTATGGGAAGAAAGATAGGGGGCTTCAATAAAGCCACGTTAGTGAAAATGGAAGAAGAGAAGAAAAATGCTGAAAAGAGAAAGAGTCTTTTTGATTATCACAAACCTGCAAAGGCACCGGGGATCTCGCTACTGGAATCAAAAACTCGGACCTAGAAGGTCAAGAGAGTTCTGCCCAAAATGATCTGTTCAAGATGACTGAGATAGTTAAGCCTGGAACTTGCAAAATTGCTGAAGACAGCAGCTTATTCTCTACTGTCAAAATGTGCAACAACTGGGAAGCACCATTAATAATCAGGTTTTCCTTTATGTTTGAGTTGTTTTAACAATCTTATCCCTCTAATCTCTCGCTAGGATATAGAGAATCAGAGAACTTTAAACGGAACTTCATTCAGATGGCCCATATCTTTAGATCTTAGTTCTTCACCCTGTGCTCTTAGAATGCCCTGAGTAGGTTATCTGCTATGTGGTTTCTTTATTCTCAGTTATAGTGTCAGCATATTTGCTTTGTACGTTTCTTCCAGGCTTTTCTGTGACTAAAGAGCCTAAGCTAAAATTCAAGGTGTCAGATTACACCTAAGGCATAAAATACACCTGGCTTTAGACATAAAGTGAATTTTTATCCCTTTTTCTTGCTTGATGATGGTGACCCATATAGTTATGTGCCCATATAGTTCTGGTGGATCTCTGTTATATGTAGAGCAGTTGACTCATGCTATCCTGATCCTAGCATTTGTCGTAACTTTTAACATATTTGTTTTCTTAAGTTGGACTGTTTATTTAGTCTTCTGGTCGTTTTATACTTGTTTTCCTTAGTGTCATGAGGTGAACCTGCGGTAATTCTTCTATTAATATGTTTGTGCATGGCAGTTGTGAACCATTTATATTCCATGTATAACCAAGTAGGTATCTATCTCTTATACCGCCATCTAACTTGAAGAGTTTGTCGGCTCTGTTTGAATGAAATCACTATCTAACATCGTTTAAATGTTCCTTATATAGACTATAGATAGTTAACTTAATTTCATTTGTACATTACCAAAAATATATTGAAGGGCGTTAAGCCGGATAGGTTCTTTGCTTACCTGTTTGTCCTTTCAAGGTTACCCTTCTTAGGCTAATGCTTGAATGATTGACATGTGTAACCTAACTTATCCCTACTTATGGTGATGTTTGTGTTGAGATTGAGCAAAATTATTGCTCATACTTGAAGAATAATGTTTGGTGAAATCTTAAAACTTTATATCTAAGTTATTTTGCTGCCATTTCTACATTTACAACAGAATGGACATAAGAAACAAGTATTATGTTTAATATCTAAGGTTGTTTCAACATTAATATGGGCTTTTATTTCAATACCTATTTGGGCTTTACTATCGTGTTGATATTTCTACATATTCTAAACGAGGTGCACTGACTGGACTACCACAAATCGTCGGATCCGTCAATCCGATGGCCGGGATCATATGTTGGAGCCTCTGGACACCTCTCGTTTCGATTATGCTCAATTATGATTGGGGGGCCTATGATTTTAAGATGTCGAATAATGAGTTTGCCTAAGGTTTTGATGGTATATCGAGCCTCTATAATGGTTTCGCTTTAAGCTTTTAGAATATGAAATACGGGGATTCGAACCTCTACCAAAATAACTCAATGTTCTAATAAGACTACTTTTAACCAATCTAACCAAGTGAGCTAATGTGACTATTTTTATCTTAAATCTATGTTTTTTTTATAATAACCCATTGAATTGTTTTAGGGATATGGTCTATGATTTCAAGAATTATATCTATATCAAATCCATCAAATCCCCACGGAACCCCCTATTTTGCTACATATTCTAAACGAGGTGCACTTCTGGACTACCACCGTCGTCGGATCTGTCAATCCGATGGTGGGATCGTATGTTGGAGCCTCTGGACACCTCTCGTTTCGATTATGCTCAATTATGATTGGGGACGCCTATGATTTTAAGATGTCGAATAATGAGTTTGCCTAAGGTTTTGATGGTATATCGAGCCTCTATACTGGTTTCGCTTTTAAGCTTTTAGAATATGAAATACGGGGATTCGAACCTCTACCAAAATAACTCAATGTTCTAATAAGACTACTTTAACCAATCTAACCAGTGAGCTAATGTGACTATTTTTTATCTTAAATCTATGTTTTTTTTTATAATAACCCATTGAATTGTTTTAGGGATATGGTCTATGATTTCAAGAATTATATCTATATCAAATCCATCAAATCCCCTCGAACCCCCAAGTTATTTTGCTACATATTCTAATTGAAAATGTTTTTGTTAGATCTAGTCTTATGCTGTAAATATGTTAACAGTTTACTGTTCTGAGATATCTATGTAAGGAAAAAATCTGTTTTAGTTCTTATCAAGGCCTAAGATATGATTTACACCTGATCATATCTGGGACTGCTGTTTTAAGGTCTATTAAATCCAACAGGACTAATAGGCCTAAGTCTATTTTTTTTTGTCTTAGACATAAAAATGGACAAAAAGGTTTTTTTTTTTTTTTTTTTTTTTTTAAAGCTTTTTAATCATTAATTATAGAGAATAAGTACAAAAATAGAGAATTGCATGACAAAGTAGTCAGCAATCTTGCAGAAATAGTTTTTGGGCATAGATAGTCCCAAATTTAACATAACAACAATATGTAAAATAGTTAATATGATTGAGAACATGGAATTCTCATCAAAGGTGAGAATGTCACTTTGTTAATGGCAAAGATCCTTTCCAAAGAAGAACAAAATCCAAAATCAAATCTTGATGAAGCTCACAACCTTTTCGTAGATTTCTTAAGCCAACAATGCAAAATAGTAGTATAGAAATTGAGGCGGATATCGGAAATTATAGGTGTCAAGAAAGTGAAAGTGGTCTCGAAATGTGGATATAGAATTGGTATGAAGTTCTTCCCCAATCTACAATCTCAACCAACTGTTGGAGTTACAAGTGGAATATAAGTGAATGAGAGTACCATAGCAATGCACTCGGCCTCTATGGTAATAATAGCACCTCTGTAAAATTCGAATTGTCTATCCGTCATGTCCATGCTATTGGCATGCATGAACCACCGTGAGCACATACATTAAATGAGTCTTCCTGCTGAATTCTTTAGCCCACTCTATCTCTCTTTTGGGAATCTCATCTATGCTTTCATATAGCTTTCCCCTAACATGCCCTGTCCAGAAACTATAATCCATCTGAGTTTGCACCTCGAAGTCTCCAGATTCTTGTCAGTTGCTCTAACAGAGGTTGACCAAGATATTTTGAGGCATCAACTTCATCAAATTGAAGATCTAGCTTGTATTTGCAGTTCCAGAGGTATAGGAGAAACAGAATCAGAATTAGTATTATGTTCATGACAATTCAATTTAAATAAATTATAAGCACCAACAAAATGCCCAATAGTATTCCATAGCAGATCATATTGAGCATCAACATATTTATTTTTTTTGTTGCAGGTTAGCTCTAAGTCATAAATAACCTGTAGTTTAATCCAATAAGTAGATAAATTGTGACCTCCATATAAACATCTGTTCCTATGTTTCCAGATATTCCATAAAATGATTAAGCAAATAGTATTCTTGAAAGCATTATTATTCATCAAGAAGACGCAGAATTGAAGCAGTTTCTGAATATTGAAATTCACCTCTAGCCAAGACCATAAGCTATTTAACTTAGGACAGTTAAAAATATGTTCCATAGATTCCACAATTTGGCAACCCAAAGGGCATAAGGGGGAAAGCATTTGTTGAGTACCAGCTGCTGAGAGAATATTTTGATGATTTTGGTGCTTACAAAGATCTTGAAGGTTGGGAACACTTTTATTTGCAACAAGCCAGCTGAAATAAGAGATTTTTGGGGCACAATAAGAATTCCAAATATTATGAAATAGATCCTTTTGAACTTGCTCACTGATATGCCAATAATTACCTGCTTTAGATGACAACTTGGAAGTAGTTAAATAGGCATAGACAGAAGATACTTTGTACCAGTTTTTGTTGTTCAAGAACCAATCATTTCTTTGGAATAGGATTAGCAACTATATTTATATTGGCTACAATTCTGATAATGTGTTTATAGAGCAGCCTATCAGAGCTAGTTCCCCTGATCTTGACCTTAAGCCTAGTCCAAGAGATCCAGTTACCATTCGTCGAGAGGTCACCTACCTTACAAACATTGTTGTGCAACCATTTCCTATATATCTTTGGATGGATAATGGCCAAGGGGATGTTGTCTCTTTTAGAGAGATTTGGATTCCAAAAGATACTCATGTCATGATGAGCCTGACCTATATTAGAATAGGAAAAGGCTTTTGATGCATAGTTCCAGGCCACCAATAAATTTCTCATCAGAGGAGAGGTGTTTGCAGCAGGCTTGATATCACTAAAGGCTGAGTGAGGAAGCTGGTGGTCAATTGTAGAATGTCCTTTAATAATACTCTTAGAGATCCAGTAGTAAATAAATTCAGTACCTGCATTTCTTCTTTGAAAGAGGGATTTCCATATATACTTTCCACCTAGGGCATAAGCTTGGAGCCTAAGGTTTTTACAACCCAAGCCACCTTCAGATTTCTTCTTACTCACATAACTCCAGTTAACAAGATGCTTTTTACCCCAAATAAAGTTTCTAATTATCCTTTCTAGCTGCTGATAAATGCATTTAGGTGCAATAAGAGCTGAGGAAAAATAGACATGTGAGCTGGCAATTACTGAATTTGCAATAATGGTTCTGCCTGCTATAGAGAGGCAACTGCCATAGTTATTGAGTTTCCTTTTGATCTTGTCAACTATAGGGCTCCAAAGTGTCTTGATTTTGATATCTAGACCTAGAAGCATGCCTAGTAATTTAGTGGATTGAGTAGCTGCAACACATTTAATCCCAGCAATATCAGAGTTATTTGTGGCACCAATAATTACTGATTTTTGAAAATTTAATTGGATACCAGAAGCCTGACTGAAGTTTTGAATGACTCTCAAGAAGAAATCAATGTTATTAACTTCATTTTGCAGGAATGAGAAGGAGTCATCTGCATATTGTAGAAGAGTCAGCTGATTTTGAGAATTTGGCATGACTAGACCTTTTATATTTCTCAAGTTTTGATGATACATTATGGCTCTGGTTAATTGGTCAGCAGCAATAATGAAAAGATAAGGGGCTAAAGGGCAGCCTTGTTTGACACCTTTTGCAGGGGGAAGCATTTAGTGGGTGAATCATTAATTAGAATAGCAGATTGGGCACGAGAATTCAATCCCATAATTAAGTGGATCAATTTTTGAGGTAGGCCAATTTTTTCCAAAGCAAGCTCCAAAAAATCCCATCTGATGGAATCAAAAGCCTTAGAAAAATCTAATTTTAGAAGAATGCAATTTTGATTTGAGTGCTTGGTCCAATGCAATCCTTCCATAGCTGCAATGTAATTATCAAGGATGTATCTGTTAGGGAGAAATGCAGACTGATTCAAAGAAATGGAGTTCTGCAAATAGCCCTTAATTCTATTGGCAATAATCTTGGCACAGACTTTGTATGAGGTATTAGTGAGAGAGATAAGTCTCCAGTCACTGAAATTTTCGGGGTTATCAGTCTTTGGCACTAGGGTGACAAAGCCTGAGACAATGGCAGGATATAAGTGATTATTCCTCCAAAAACCTTGGATCATTTGAATGAAATCATAGCTAATAGAGTCCCAGAATTTTAAGTAGAACTCAGGTGGCAAGCCATCAGGGCCTGGACTTTTCCCTTTAGCAAGATGCAAAAGGGTGGATTTAATCTCATTTTCATTTGGAATGTCAACAACTGTATCAGAGATTGGAGAAGTATTACAGCCAGGTAGAGAATTTAGAAGATCAATAAAATTTTTGGCTTGAGATGTACTCCAGGAGATATTCCCATCATTAGAAAAAATTCCAGCATATTTAGAATAGAAGAATTCACTTATATCTTTAGCATCTACCAAACTAACATCATGATCATTTTTGATAGCCTGAATCTGGCTCTTTAATACTCTTTTGTAGCAACTCTGAAGAAATTGGATAGCAACTCGAGTTGTTGCTATCCATATTGGAGAGATATTTAATCTTGCACTTGACAGCTGCTCCCTTAGCCTCATATTTCTCCATAGATTTTATAGTTTGCTCAAGATTGGATTCTTGCAAATGAAGGTCACTATTATGGGGATCTTGCTGGATCTGAAGCCTGATATTCATCATGTTTAACAAACACCTTTTTTTCTCCTCTTTTCTTATATTGAAGTTATTCTTAGACCATTGCTTGATCCAATTTTTTGAGGCCTTAAGCTTAGAGTAGAAATCTCTCATAGACTGAAAAGGATTAACTCTTGGGAGATTTGAGTAGAATGCTTTAAATTGATCACAAAAGTTGTCATTATTTAGCAAACTGCAGTTGAACTTATAAGGACAATTGGATCCCTTTTTGATGCTAAGAAGATGCTTGGTTTCCATAAATTGGGGCTAATGATCTGAAATAGAGGTAGCCTCATCACTAAAAACCACACAACCATCCCAGAAAGAATTATCTGAGTTATTGATGTAAAATCTATCAAGAGCACAGAAGACACGTTTGTTCCCTTTTTGTTTGTTTGACCAGGTATAATTGGTTGTGGCTGATGGGATATAAGTGAATAGGAAGTTATCAATAAAGTAATCCCAATTGATCTTTTCAGATCTGGTCATGTTTATATCATTCCCTAGCTTTAGATCTCTGGTAGGAGTATTGTTAAAATCTCCTCCAATAATCCAAGAAATGGATCTTTGATTTTCCAGCCAATTCCCAATATTTGGCCAAAGGTTTTCTCTTTCCTTAGAAGAGTTAGAGGCATAAATATTAATAACTCCAAAGCAGAGGTCCTTATTTTTGAAAATTACAGCCTGCCAATTCTTTTCTGGACTATTATATATTAGAGAATGGGAGATATTTTTCCAAATTATACAAATGCCACCCAAAGTACCAGTAGCTTCAATCCAACAAGAGGAGTAGCCAGGTGCAATCCAATTGGCCAAATTTGAACACTCAAAATTGGGGAGTCTCAATTCTTGAAGCAAAAGAATATCAGCATTATATTCTCTAAGTTGAGCAATTACTCTCCTCCTTTTCAAGGGACCTTTTATCCCCCTTAGATTCCATGATAAAATCTTCATAAAAAAGGCTAAGAAGAATGAAGAAATTGGAAATTGAAGGGGATTAATGGGAATTCTTCTTCCTGCTTCTAGTATTTTTCTTGGACTGAAGTCTAGTATTTAGAGCAGGTGAAGTATAGTTCCTATTACTTTGCTTTCTAGACTTGCCTATAGCAGCAGAGTTTTTAGTAATGTCATTACTGGAAGAAGGATTAAAGAGGAATATGTCATCCTCCCATAATTGAGCAGAGGAGGTATTTTCCTTGTCAGAGATATCATGCTCAGATACATAATCATGATCACAAGCCCAGAACTTGGTATTGCAGCAAGATTTCTTTGACTCATTCAATTTTCCACATAACATAGAATTGGAAGCCAAAGTAATTAGGTCAACATTATTAGGCTTATTCAAATTGCTATCATTAATAATGGAAAGAACTTGCCTGTTAGGAGGAGATTCACTTAATCCATTGTCCTTGTTTTGAGCTGTTGAACCTTCAGCAACTGTATCCTTTGAATTCTCCACAGTTGCAATATTATATTCCCCTGATGGTGATTGTAAAACAAATTCCCCTGGCTCAATCCTCTTACTAATGTCCTCCTGATGTATTCTATTTTCCTGTGTATCTTTCATTTATTCACTTTCGTAATGTCGATCCTCCTTAAATTCCACTTGTAACTCTTGTAATTGCATTGCAACAGACTGATCGACATTGATCAATTGGTTTGAAAACTGAGGTAGGTCATTGTCCCCTGAGTCTGATAGATCAATTAGATCTCCATAGTAGGAATTGACTTCAGGGTTTGGGGCTGGATTAATATGATTTTCAGGCAAAAAAGCAGGAGTGGAGGCAATAGGACTGCATATGTGATTGGCTTGTGAAGGAAGGGAGTCTGGCACAATTGATGGCTCAAGAGAATCTGCACAAAATTCGTTAGCAAGATCAGCAAGTACTTGAAATTTATTTTGGCAAATTATTCCAGTGTCAGAGTTACTGGAATTATTTGCTATGTCTTCATCATAATTTTGTTGATGTAGAAAGTCTTGTGAAGATCCTTGTGAAGATCTATATGTATCCATAGGAGGAGAGGTTTCCCCCTTATCCTGTTGTTGAAGCTTTTTGCTTTTCTCCTCAGAGGAGATTATTTTTTCTGTATCTGCATAAGAGTCCTTATTCTATATAATTAATAATTCTTTATTCCCTAAATTATCAGCTGTCATGGCTTTGTTGTTTGATGTATTCTTGTTTGCCTCAGATGTAGTAGCCCTGGAGTTATTAAGATTGATTCTATCTGCTGAATTTATTTTCAAGGGTCTTGTTTGCTGAACCCTCAGATCTGCCAACTGGGAATTTATGCTGAGCTTTAGTTGATTTGCAGCAGCTTTCGTAAAAGATCCAACTCTTTTAGAATGGTCCATTATTTCTTGTGTGGTTGCAAGATTGATCTGTCCCTGTTCCTGGTGATGCTGGTTTTCCTGCAAAGGCTCTTTCCCTTTCAAGCTTCTTCTATTTTGGCTGTCCATTCCATTATGAATTGAATTTTTTCCTTGATCATTCATCTTCTTGTTTGATACATCCAGGTCATTTTTGTTGTTCATGAATTCAGATCCTTTGTTCAAAACCTTTACTGAAATATTCCTGTTTGCCATAGTATCCTTTCCAAATCTTGAGTTGCCAGCTAGCTTTAGATCCAGATTGGATTGGATTTGCTTAGCTTCTCTTTTTTTCTGTATTCTTCTTTTACTTCCATTAACTCTTTCCCAGAGAGGAGCTGTTGTGTAGCCAAGATCATTTGATACATTATAAAGTTGATCTCTGGATAAAGAATGGCCATTATATAAATTAGACTGATCCAGAAGACTAGGCCCTTCAGAGTTAAATTGGAGGTTATGGTCCAATTTTGGAGAGATTCTGGAGTCCTTCCCTACATCTACACCTTCACACATCTTTTGTAGTCCATTTCTAACATTTTTCTGGCAAATAGTACCAGAGAAATGTCTACAATTGCATTCATGACAATAAGATGGTAAACCTATCCAACTTAGTTGCACCCTAATTAGATTGCCATAAAAATCAAGGATAGGCACAGATGTTGGGACAGGCTTGGAGATATTTAGCTGGACAAAGCATTTGGGAGGTTTGTAAGGACAGTATTCAGTGCAGATGTATTTTCCAAATGAGTTAAAAATTGCAGAAAAGCAATCTTCATCCCAGTAGATTGGACTAAGATCCATCATGGAGACAGAGGCAATGTAATATTTATCAAATTCTGCAATGGGAAGATTAGGGTACCATTTGAGAAATGATAGCTGAAAGGTGTCAAATGTAGATCTTCCCAACTTAAGCAGAAAGTTAGCAGACCTGGGATTACCACACTCAACTAAGATATGAGGATATCTCAGCCAGTAAACAGAGTTTATAACAATAGATTTATTAAGTTTCAGCAAGTGATCCCACAGTCTATCAATTTTGGCCCCAACTTTATCAATCGAGACAATAACAACAGAAACTGATAAATGCTTGATTTTTTCTGCTATTATGGAATGATTAAGGTGAATACCTTTGAAAAGCTGGAGGTCAGGACGAGTTTGATATTGAAGATGATCCAAATTTTCTGCAAGCTGTCGATCAGAAACTCTTTCTTGGACTGGCCGGGCATTTCCATAAGGAAGAGAGACCCCATTGGCATTGAGTATAGGATCTCCGTGAAGACCAGGATCTTTAGAAAGATTATCCCATTCTGGTACATCTCGGGTCATGTGATGCATTTCTTTAAGAAACAAATTTGGATCAGAGAAATCACCAAACTTAATGAAAGCGAAGGGTTTTGTGTATCAAACTTAAGCAGTAAGAGGAGATCGCCTGGCCGGAAGGAGGAAGTCAGCAGAAATTGTGCAAGAAGACTAAGAATTTCGAGTTTAGGGTTTTGGTTTTGGCAACATTTTGGTAACAAAAAATGAACGAGGTCGGGGAAAAGAACAGAGAAGTGTTGAGTCATGGACAGAAGAAAAGGAAAAAGGTGCAAATTGGCAATCTAATTAAAATGCTACTATGCAGATCGGAGACCAAATTAGTACCATGAAATGCATACAATTTAGAAGAATTTTGATCTATTAAAAGTCAATTTGTAGATCTGTCTCTTCTAATTGACCTGAAAAAGGATCACTGTAAAGCTTGACAGTAATTATGTTACTGAAATCTCGATTGAAGACCTTAAAGATCCCAGTAGCTGTAATGTTTCTTTTGCCAAGGAATTCTTCTAGCCAAACTTGTATAATTTCAACTTCGAATTCTTCACAGCTGGGTATGAAGGAGTATTCCTTTTGGAAGAGGTGTTCAGGAAAGATCTGCTCAATTAAAAACTTGTTCCAGAGAACCGAGCTTTCTCCCTTCAAAAATCCACAGGTGAGTCGAGAATTATCCTGAATAATTGCAAAAATTTTGCACTCCATTCAAATTTTATGTGATTGATTGCTAATCAGTGCTAGCCCTCTACAGGGCTAGCTGGTTTGCCTCTAGAATCTCTTAGATCAGGCAGGCTGAGTTCGTCTTCTCTTGCTTTTTTCCCAAGAAGTGTAAAATAACTGCCTTAACCGAAAATTCAAGAAAATAGGCGCTCATTTTAGGCGCTCTCTCAAATCCCGCTATTTCTACCGGATTAACCATTTGAAGAAACATTTCTTTTCAAAAAACACCTTTCATTTCTACCATGGCAGTGCCACAGAAACAATGGCGAGCATCGATTCGATTCGATTCGATTCGATTCGATTCGATTCGATTCGATTCGATTCGATTCGATTCGATTCGATTCGATTCGATTCGATTCGATTCGATTTTACTCTACTCTACTCTACTCTACTCTATTCTATTCTATTCTATTCTCTCATATAGGGGTCAATAGAACCATAAATATTAATGAATGCTACATGGCATCCTTTGAGTAACACAAATCCATCTATTGGCAAGATTGGTGTAGGTGTTAAATATCTGATAGTTATACTAAAAGGTAGCAAGGCCACCTTTTGTACCATCTACAGGAATATAGCAAGAAGACATTTCAGGCCTAATCCATTCCCCTAAATTGGTAGAGTCAAAAGTAGGCAGCCTATGCTCTTGGATCATAATAACATCAGCTTTAAACTCCCTAACAGAGGCTATGAACCCTTCTTTGGGTGGGTCTCTTTATGCCTCTTAAATTCCAGGTTAAGATCCTCATCTAGAAAAAGGGAAAGGAGAACCAGTGGGTGAGGCTTTGCTCTTGGTGTCATATGCGTGGTCTGCAACTATATTTTCCTTTAGAGCTGATTGTTTAGAGGGGGCGAGGTTCAAAATTTTCAACCCTTTCTAAATGGATCAAAAGGAAGGAAGGAAGGAAGGAAGGAAGTATATTTTAACGATAATGGTGGAGATATCATGCAAAGGACTATTGGCCAAAGTTTTCCCTTTTGAGTCTAGGATAATTATCTCTTATTCTAGGTCTGGATCTATCTCACCACTACGGCCATTCAGATCCTGTTGCAGAGCCTATGACCCATACTAGTTGGCTTCTGATATTAGATATGAGAAACGTATAGGATCGGAATAAATAGAAGAGAGGGTATCAGGGGATAGGGTTTTGACTTGCTTGGACTACGTATTATGGTCTTCATCAAATGAGGTTGTGATCACTTACCTGTGAAAGCTCGCCATTCAAAGTGTCTCCAAATGCCTTGCCCTTAGTGTTTGACCACGGTCACTAGGGGTCGTAGATACCGGGTTTATTTGTCAATTCATTTTACTGACTTTAGAGACTAATCGCTCATCGATCCTTTGTTGACTTCTCATACATTCCATATAGCTTCTTCGTGGGGGTATGTTTAGATGTAGATGCAATTGAGGTGGCTTTTGGGGGAGTAATGTTGAGAGAGATATGATTGGTATTAGGATCAATTGAGAGGTCAGCAAAAACACTAGGATAATTGGTGACAAGTGGGGCAATTCAGTAGGTCCATAATGTGGTTCGCTCATGGCTAGAGGTGTCTGTGATTCATGTAGGTTGTCCTGTGTAAATGTAAATCCTTCCTTTTTCTCAATGTTGATCTTACTGTGGTTAACCTCAAAGTCAAAGTCTTCGTCAATATCCTGTAAGACCTAGAACCTTCTTTGACATCCTGTGTCATGATTTGAGATACAATAGGTTGTTGAGTAATCCTTTCCTGGGGACATGGGAGAGGAGGCTATCAGACTGCTGAGGCCTTGACTCTACTCCCTCCTTAATTACCCACATTCATGTCTTATCAAGGGGGGTCATACTTTAGTAAAGGCCCTCAAAATCTGACTTATCCCAATCTGTGTCTTGTATTTGTTTGGCCTTAATCAAACATACTTTGTCGAACTGAATCTGACCTGGAGGTTTATATTTATCATAAGTTCTGACCATTGCAATTGCATTGAAAGAAACCCCTTTGAACAACATTCCCAAGTTTAAAACCTTCATCGCATCCCCTATTTTTTGAAGCCCTTCTTTTTAATGTTTTTATAGGTTTTCTCCAATTCTTTATTGGCATAGATACTTTTTCCCTAATCAATTGGCACCTTTGGATTCTTTTAGCGTTGCCATTCCTCGATCCATGAAAATGGTCATTGTACTATCCTTCAATAAACAAATTCTCTGTCCAGGACTGTTCAAAGTGGATCGAGTTGCAAGAGTCTGCATCCAATAAAGGAATACATTTTTCCTCCATACTCATTTTACGCAAATTGAGAAAACAGAAGGCAATCCATTCCATCTTAAGAGCGGAGATTGATCCGTCCCTCGTGACGGCTCCTCGCTAAACATATCGGGCCCGGTACACCGGCAGGAAATCCCCATCGGCTCTACAACCGCAGGACCCCGTCTACCCCCACTCACGAGGTGACTCCGGTCTGCGGGGAGGGAACACGAAGGTGTCTTGCAGCGCCTTTCCCTATGGGCTCCTATAACGTGAAGGCGATAACACGTCGAGAACTAGCATCAAACATATACAAATACTATCTCGAAGGGTAGTGCATCACACATATACCAATGCAAAGATGATAATCATGAACCATAAAACATGAGAGCTCCTCCTACCCGGCTCCGACTCGTGGGAGGATGATGACCCGGCTAGGCCTCAAGATAGGGCGCAGAGGAGTCATGGCAATGGCGGTGGCATAGAACAATGGCTAGGGTTGACCATTCCATCCGCCCCTCCTGTGCATACTTTGTAGATGGGTTTCATCAGGCTGACGGGACTCTAGCTATACGGATCGCAATCCCATGGCATCACCCATCGGGACTACTCGAGTTGCATCTCCTGGTCGCCCAGGCGGGGAAGGGTTGCATCTCCCTCCGGGGTCTAGAGGTTAAGGCAGGCTAGAGAATCGTGGCGACACGATTGCGTGCCGACTTAACCCCCAAAGCGAGAGCCAAGCCAACACTTGCAGCTCTAGAGGCGGTGACACCATTGCCCGGGGAGGTGGGACCCATGCTCGACCCACACGGCAGTGGCCAGACCATAAGCCCTAGCCCACTATGGGATCCCGAAGCCCCCACTTCGGCGGGGATCCTCCCTCCACTTTTCCCTCTAGCCCGTTATGTGGTGCTGAGTGGGTGTCATAGCCTCAATAGCCTGGTGGGCTCCTATGCACAGGCCGCAACTAATAGGAACTAAGGGATCTACTCTAGGAGCATACTACATATGGCTCCCAGGTCTCTACCCCCTTCCCAATACAAGAGGAGCAAACATGATCAACCATTATCACATAATCATCACATCATGAGAATAATCATAAGAAGAACATCTTAACCTAATCATACAAATCTAACTAATGGTTAGGGTTCATTGATTAGGGTTCAAAGATGTTGAATCACGTTCTAGGATGGCTCTACTCTAGATACAAGATACTAGCACATCCGGAATGCTAAGCCCGGATGAGCTATCACAACTACTACCCTACATACACCTCCGATGCTCTCCCTCGGATCCGTGTGCCTCCCCGGTCTTCGACTCGCGTGATCGCCCTCCGCTCCAAGAACGCCGTCTACCCCTTTGGGGTTGTTGCACCAGTCTATGCCACAGCAAACGATGTTCGAAACGGGGTTTCGAACGAGTAGGTGAGTCTCTGGGTGCTAGGGCTGGAAAGAGGCCTAGGGTTAGGGTTTAGGCCTATATAAGTTAGGTCCACCTAGGATGCCACGTGGCTGTCGGGTGAGTCGGTGGCGGGGTGCCCCAATGGGTTAAGGCCACGTGGATAATGGTCTAACCCATGGTTGGCTAAGTTATGAGAATAACTTGGCCATGCCCCCTAGTGCCACAACCTATGGTATACAAGGCTATGAAGATAGACTTGTATAGTGACGGATCGAGGAATATCGTATTTATGGCGTATATTCCCCGGACCGAATCACATTCTCCCCTTAGGACAATCTTTGTCCTCAAGATTAGCAGCTAAGGTGACGAACCTACCTTATGTCTGCAAAACAACAACATAACACAACCTTTAGTTTACTTTAGCAATCAAGTTTTATTAGTTAAAGGTCAAAATTTAGGCTATATTTGTACTTATACAAAATTATATAGCCTTAACACCGTTATTTCTTATAATAATTCAAAATACTATTATAAGAGTTATTAGGGTTCATAATCTAAATTATGGCTCCCCCTATCTTCTAAACGCAGCTCCTCGTTGAAGTCCTCCTACTACTTGCACCAAAAGGAGCACATTACGTTAGTTTAGTTAATAATTTGTGGTTTTAGGGGACCACCCCCTTACCTCCTTGAGCCGAACTCTTTGGCTCAAGGTTGTCCTACCTTGCCCAAGATCATGGCCTTTTTGGTTTGAGCTTAGGGATCATTTAAGATGCTCCCCTCATTGCCCATGATCGAGGTGCTACCTTGTACACGATCCCCGGATCGAGTACACCCGATCGCGTCATGCCGAGGGTTTCAGCTAGGGGGCGTCTCACGATCCCATCATCGGCGCATGATCACTTTAACCTTCACCATGACCCTCCCACGGCCGGTGCTGTACCCGCGCCGTGGCATAGAGATCATCCGTCGATGTCCCATCATCGCCCACCATGCCCTCATTCCCGCTCACATGACCCTAATGGTCATGCGCACCTCTTTGTCGTGTGTGGCCCTAGAGAATGCCCTAAAAAGTATCCATCATCGCCCACCACGATCCAAGGTTACGGCACATGCCTACTAACTAGAATGCATCGCCCGGGCTTAAGGCTAACTAACAACATACTAGCTAACCACACGGCAAAGTCGGCGTCGACCAACTCCTTCATAAACTCACGGGTATTGCTTCTCCAAATCTTGCTTCAATACCCGTAATGGCATCTTCCACGGGTAAGTGCTTCCCTTAACCAAATATTGGAGGAACGAGACCTCCTAGTCTTCTTGAATGACTTATCAAGAAGTAACTCAAGCACTATTTCTACTTGCTCCTCCGTCATTTCCAACAAGGTTGGAATTATCCAAAACCTCCTCGAGGGGTTAGGATTGTGCCTTTTTAATAAACTTCGTGGAAGACCTTGTGAACCTTGAGATGGGCTGGAAGATCCAACTTGTAGGCTTGAGAGCCCCTCTCTCAAGATCTTGAACGGACCAGCCCACCTAGGGGCAAGCTTCTTGCAACTCCCAATCCGCCCCGGCTTGGCTTGCTTCACCTTGATCTTCAACCAAGCGCTTATCGCCTACCTTGAACTCCCATACGGTCGTGGCTTGTTGGCTACACTCTTCGGCGGAGCTTCTTTGCCAATAAGTAACCCCTTACTTCTTCCACTAGCTTTGCTGCATATCCCCTAACATCTGGCTGGGATACTTCTACCTTGGATCTGAGGATTGTGCGTGGGTATCCGGGGTTAAGCACCGGGCACGTAATTTACCATGAAAAGGAGACATCGAGATGACTCGCCTTAATGTGTTGGCGAACTCCACCAAGTGGATGTACTCATCCCACTTGACTGCTTATTCCACACATAACCCGAAGCATGTCTTGATGATCCGGTCGTCCTCTCCGCGGCCATCTGTTTTGGGGATGATATGCGTGCTCATAGAAGCCGATGCGAATGGTGCTGAAGAGGTCCCTTAAAAGGCACTCATAAACTTGGAATCCCTGTCGAGGATATTATATCGAGGCATGCCATGAAGTCGAAAATCTCCCTTACAAATAACTTGGCGGTGGTATCTGTCACGGTGTCGGTAGTCTTGCAAGGCACAAAATGTGCCATCTTAGATAACTTGTCTACGACAACCATCAATGCATCCTTGCCTCGAAGAGTTCTAGGAAGACCTGTAATGAAATCCATGCTTATGACCTCCCACTTTGCATTTGGCACCCCCAATGGCTCAAGGGCACCTGGAATCCGAAGTTGCTCGCTTTGGCAGTGCAACGACATAGCGGCAATCTCGAATATATGCGCTATCGCCTCTTCATTCGGCGAAGTAGCTATTCGAATCTTGAAATAGGTCTTCATGAAGCCAGCATGCCCTGCTATTGGGCTGTTATGTGTGTCATGAAGAATTAACTTCCTTACCCCTGATGATTCGGGCACACACAACTTATGCTTGTGATACAACAGGTTGCCTTCCTTCTTATAATGCTTGAAGGCTTCCCGCTCCTTATACATTACGGCTTCCTTGGAAAGACTTTCCCATACCTCCTTGAAGTCCCCATCCATTGGCAAAGGACTCCTCAATCTTCTTGCCAAACTCACTCGAAAAGAGTGGAAATCGCATTACAATCGTCCTTATGCGAAATGGTCTCTGGAGAGGGCATCTGCTACAACATTAAGCTTGCGGGGGCTTATATACAATATCAAAATCATACTCCTCAAGGAATTCCATCCACCTCCTTTGCCTTAAGTTGAGGGAGGTTGGGTGAAGAGATCTTGAAGGCTACGGTGATCAGTATCCAAGCTGAAACTTCCTTCCGGCAAATAATGCCTCCATATCCTTAATGCCACGACAATAGCTAGCAACTCCACGATCATGGGTTCATGGCGTTGCTTTCGGCGTCGTTCATCTTCTTGAGTTGTGGCGACTACCCTTCCTTCTTGCATCAAAGACCGCTCCTGTTGCTATCTTGCTTGCATCGTTGCTACCAACTTATCTTTACTCGGATCGTGGGAGAACAAGCGGTGCTGTTGTTAAAAGGCCTCTTTAAGCTTCTCGAAGAAGCTTGGACTTTCTCTAGCCAATGGCTAGTCAATCCTTAATCTTCTTGGCCTTAGTGAGGTCGAGCCGGAGGGGGCCCACTTAGCAAAGTCCTTGACAAACTTTACGTAATATCCGCCAATCAGAAAGCTTCTTACCTACGCCACATTCCTTGGGCTGGCCAATCAACTATTGCCTCAATCTTAGATGGATGCGTGGAGATTCCCTCGGATGTTACTACATGCCCCAAATACTCCACTTTCGACTTTGTTGCAAAGTGGCACTTAGAAGCTTCCCATATAACAGATGGCGTCTCAACTTTTCCAAGACTTTCTGAGATCGCGACAATGCTCCTCAAGGGACTTCTTTGTAGATTAGAATGTCGTCGAGAAGAAGACAATAACAAACTCATCCAAAAGTCTACGAAGATGTCGTTCATGAGGCGCATAAAAGCGTTCTTTGGGCGTTCGATAATCAAAGGGCATTCTTGTAAACTCAAAGTGACCATACAGCGTCTAAAAGCGGTCTTATGGATATCCTCTTCTTTTATTCTTATCACGGTGGTATCCGACCTCAAATCAATTTTAGAATACCTTTGCTCCTTGTAACTGGTCCATTAGGTCATCTGCCCTTGGCAATGCATACTTGTTCTTTATCGTACGCTTATTGGCTGGCGATAGTCTATCTACATTCTTAAGCTTCCATCTTTCTTCTTCACAAAGAGTATAGGTGCTTTAGAAGGAGACACACTTGCTCTTATAAATCAAGCTTCGATCAATTCTGAAGTGCTTCTTAAGTTCAATCAATTCGGGTGCTCATTCTATATGGCCTTCTTGCGGTAGGCTTTGCATCACGGAGCCAATGTGATCTCACATTCCACACCCTATAATTGGCATTGCGGGATTTCATCAGGAAATACATCCTTGAACTCTGAAATAAGCCTTGCTATGCACGGGCAAGTGATTCCCCTTTGGGTCACTTCCCTCCTGCACTTTGGCTCAAGCGATTCCATCCTCAAGATATAGTCCACCTTATTCCTTTCTATACTCTTCCTTAAGTTTGCTTCAAAGAAATACATTGCATGGGAGAATCTAGCTTCTTACCTTTCACTATCAATTTCTTTGCCGTCAGGTACGTGTGCCGTCATGGTGACTTCATTCGATTGGCATGATCAATCAATCATGGCTTTGGCTGGCTTCAAAATTCCATCCCCACTATCGGATCATATCTTAGATATCCATGACTTACGCTCCCCATCGGCCACTTAGCCCCACTAAGGTCTATGTCAAGGTGATCCTCCTCCTTAGTGTGCCGAATGACTGCCGTTTTGCCATCGCTCTTGGCCTTGGCTTAGACTTCAATACCTTGTTCTTCATTAGAGTAGCCAATCCTAGGAGATGCAAAATTATGGGAGCTACATGTATCTATGGGGACTACATATGGATTACTATCTATGATCCCATCGGCCGCGATACAAATCGGTGATTCTCTATATCAAATGTCTCAATGTTTGCACATATGTGGCACTCACCATCTATGATCCCCGAGCCTCCCTGCCGGTCATCGTCCTCGTGGCCCGCATTTGGGGGTCCAATCCAGCAGTTCGCCAAGGCCATTTGCGGCGAATGGACAATCATGTGTTGGTGCCACGCTGGAAGCACCTAAAGCATAACTTTTTCTCAATGCATTCTGTCTCTCTTTTCCTTTGGGTGGGCTGTCTAGGAGGCAGCTTAAAAGCACTTGCCCACGATGCATTCTGCGTGGCTTACGGTCCCCAAAAGCTTTGTTCGACCCTTACCTTCTTGGCCGACTCCCGATGGTGTAGGCTGGCGATTGCCCTACGATATTGTCCTTGATCTTTGCCACGAACTCTTACGCGAAGGTTATTTGCTTCTCTGTTTGGGATTCTAACGGTGCCTCTTCGGACTTATAGCTTTATCTTGACCCTCTGGCCCGACCTTGGGTTAATTGCTCTAACAAGCCTCTTGATATTCTTTGTTCAACCCTCAATATAAGTATCCTTTGCCTCTTTACGAGACTCGGGGAACATGCAGCTGAGCCTCATAAATTCTTACGTTATACTTAGCCAGCGATAAAGCTACCGATTCAACTGTAAAGCTGCTTTGGACTGTCTACTAGTATGAGACCTTGGCACATAGTGCTTACGGAAAGCCTTCTTTGAAGGTCTTAAACTTGCAATTGTTCCTCTTGACATTGGACTTAGCATATCCCTTCCACGGATCCTTGCGGTCCAATAAAAAGGTTGTAGCAACTTTCCCTATGTCCTTGTCTTTCATCGCGGTAGGAGTTGCCAAAATTCTTCCATTTCATCAAGCCATAGCCCGGCCTCCATGCATTTTTTTGTCTTTCCCGGCGGCCCGACTTCCTTGTCTTCCATACATTGCTCATAGCACTATCCACCTTTTCGATAGTCATCTGTCTTTCTTGCCCTTTTTCTTGCCTTAGGTGTGCGGGTATGCTCGAGACTAAGCTGTCCTCAGCGGAAGAGGCTATCGATGAATTTTGGAGCTAGATGGCGATGGGCTCTTAGTTCTCCTCTTCCTTCTCCCTATCCACGGCGTTTCCCTGGTTGCCCTCCCTTCTGAGGGGACCGTCACCACAGGAAAGCAAGGTGGAGGTGGGGGGAGCCCATCCTCTGCTCATTCATGAGTGGTGCCGCCCGGTTGATGAGGTTACGCATCTGGTTCCTCATCACGCACCGACCTTCGCGTTGATTGCCTCTCGGTGACATATCCTGCTCAAAATCTTCTTGTTCTCGCCAAAACAAGTTCCTTGGTACCCAATTCGTGGTGGTCTTTGGTCTTGAGATCACGTGACTTGAGTTCCTTCTTTGCAAGGATTGATCATCAATACATTTTATTTGGGTTAGATATTGATCAATTTTACTTGTAATTGAATTATCTTTAGTTATAAAGAAATCATACAAAGCCTTGCATTTATAAAACAGTTAATAGCCATTATTACAAAGGATTACATGATAGAGTAGATATGTCTTAGCACAATGGGTACAAGTAACATTTAGCACAAAACTTAAGAAAATTTTACAACTATTCAATGGCCTCCAAAGCACGAAGAAGTTCTTAACATCTGAATGGGGAGGCCTTTGCCAAGGGTTAGCGCAAGATGTTCCTCGTCGATCTTCCTTCAAGTGCTCTGGGGCCATCTGGGTTCCGGAAGTTCGTGTCGCATTCTGCTACCTACCGAGAGTGTTGCATCCCTAAGATGCCCTCTCGCAAAAAAGTCGAGGCAATGGGAGCGCGACTGCCTGTTGAAAAGATTGATGTGGTCGGCATGGGCATATATCTTGAGTGCGGCAGAAAGTGCTATGAGAAGTGCCGCAGTTCTTCCCCCTTGGGGCTGAACTCCTTGTGGAAGACTATCATTTGCCCTTGGCTAAGCCATTTGGAAGATAGTAGCGAAGCCGTGCCTTCCCTCGCCTCGCGATCAGTGCCCTTCCTTTGGCTGCGCCCGGCGTAGGCATCCAACGCCATAAGGTCTTCATGATCCCTCCACATCTTTGGTTGCATTGTCCAAGTTGATGCTTCTGGACCCTTCCCTCATGCTCTGGCTCGGGACAAAGTGCGGCAGGCTTGGGCCTCTCCCGGTTTGTAGAGTGTGCTGCGTATCTGCTGGAACTCCTCCTCACGAGATGATAGGTTCTGCTGTCGATGGAATCTCCCTTATCTGCTGATGGCTGCTATATCCGACATTGTCTCCGACATAAGAGTGTCTCCGCCTTGACTCCTTGGAATCTCACGGTATGAGTAGTCGATGAAGTCACATTGCTCTTCAGGTGTGCTATCATGCCCAAATTTCGTCGATTCGAAGATTTCTGTTCGGCGGCAATGGGACAAGTTGAGGATGTCATTTGCAAAAATGTACTCCTCCCGTCGATGACTATCGGTGACAATTGTGATGCCATTTGGTGGGTGGATCCGGTAGGCGTTTCTTCTCATGTAAATGCCTGCCTCAGCGATACCTCTGCATTCTTGTTGCTTCCCTGCTCTCCCATTACGGGTTTGCTCCCCCTAGCTGCTCCGTTAGTCTTCATGGATGCAGGAGATGGTGCCCCGGCGTCGTGCCATAGTATTACGTGGGCGGAGGACTCTATATTGAGGATTTGATCACGGGCCCCTCTGGGTATCAAGTGGGGCTAAGTCTAAGGGCTGAGCGGAGGGTTCCCCTACTTTGTTGATTGACTTATAGTGCATGAAAAGGGGGCAAGGGGCTGCACGAGGATGAAAGGTACCTATGCCTGTTGTATTGCAGGTCATATGTCGGGCATGGTCTAGTCCTATCCATGGCTGCTTCTTGCCTTTGGATCCGCCAACTCTTGACCTAAGGCTTGGGTAAGTGTCTCAAGAGAAACCCAATTCCCTCCCTAAGGGGTAATCTAACTTCCCAAAGGCGGGACTGCTTGGTCATATTGGCACATAATGTCCAGAGTGTAGTAGGGTGTTCTAGTCGAGAGTTGCATGAAGATCAAGCGGTGGTCAAACAGAGAAGGCTTGATCTGAGGAAGGCGATGGATGTGGCTAGCGGCATTGTACCATCTTTCAAAGTTCTTTAGAGCCATTGAGCGAGAAAGGGGTGTAGAAAATGGCTTCAAAGTCGGTGGAGGTTCGAAAATCGCCTAAGAAATTTTGGGCTTAGTTCTGTGGAAGGAAAAATGACAAATGAGACCTATTTTTATAGACTATGGGTGACCTCGGGGTTAATTGCAAAAGGTATCTGCCCTAAGGTGGCCTTGGTTCTATGGCTCAGGTGTCCAAATGAACTACCATGAAGTGCAAACTTCAGTAAAAACAAAGCAAGAAACATTACATGGCAATTGGTTGGGTCAAATTTGGCTAATTTGGCTCAAAGATGGCCTGACCGGTGAATCAGCGGATGGCCTCCCTGCCAGACCATGACAGACGTTTGCTTAGCGCGGATCTCACGGTTGGCCTATTTTGGGCCAATTTTTGGTCAATTGAGGGAATTTGAAGATGCTAATATGGCTAATTGGACCAATTCTAACCTAACTACTTAACTTATTTTGACAAAGCCCGACATCTAAAAGCATGATTTTGGGCCTAATTGGGGTGAATCCATGAAAGCAGCGTCGTGGAGCCTTGAGGGCCTTAAAGGTGGTCTCACCCGGTTGGCTAATTTTTCGACATTTTGATGATTTTTTGCCAAAATTTTGTTGTAATCATGATTTCTAGGATATTTTGAGGGTGCTATGAAGAATTCTACTACAATTGGGTTATATTTCCTAAATTTCAAGCATACCACATTTTTTTTTTCTAATTACAAGGAAAATAACTTTTTATATTAATAAAGGAAAAACACAATTACATGAAATTTTAACTTTTCTACAAAATTTACAAAATTTGAGGCCTAGGGCCTCTCCTGCGGATCCTCCTTGCTAAGTGGATGTCCCCGGCATGAGGGTGACCAGCTTAGCATGGATAAGCGGAAGGTTTCCTTTCCTCAAAGAGCTGCACCAGCTCTGCCCGGTGACCTCTTGCGGGGCGGGTCATTAGAGGGAGTAACCACATGTCGGTCGGGAACTCTGCATCACCTCTCTAAGGAATTTCGAGCCTTTCTTATCGGGAGATTGCGTGCACATCACGAGAGTGCCTTATCTCCCCTAAACGCGATCACGTCTTTGTTGGCCCGTGGTGAACCCTCTTGGGTTTTCAGGCCCTGGAGTGGGGGTGGCTTGGGCTGATTCTTCTTGACCTGCCCCCTCCTTGGCAGCTACACCTCTGGCGATTACCATTCATTATTACCTGCGTCCAGCGGCCGAAGGTACTCCTTATCTGCCGCCATCTTAAGCAGACTTCGCCCGGTCCATGCGTAAGCCCCTTGAGCGCGCTCCCTACCTTTTGCTTCTTCACCACCTTAGGTGGTTCCGGCCCACTGGGGTAGGGTGGCCCTGGCGTCGGGTCCTGGCTGGCGCTCCTCCTCCTCTTCTCCAGGTAAGCCCCTCCTCTTGTGGGTCCTCCCTCCGCGGGCTCTCCAATGCGATGGTCCGTGAGGCCCGTCGTTCCTCCTCTTCGTCGCCTTTCTTGCTCCCTCTCTTTTCCGCTCCGCTTCTTCACGGCGGCCCTCTCCTCTGGCCATTCAGGTGACTTTTTCCTTCCCTCCTTTTTTGGGCGAAGGGCGCTGTCTTCAATGCAATTGGTGGTGCTGCCCTTCCACGTTCTTCCTTTGTTCTTCCACCTCGATTAATGCAGGCCCCGAAGTGGCGCGATTCGTCCCGTTCTTTGCGTGCCTCCTCGATGTGGTTGCTCTTTGGGGACTCTCCTTTCGGCATCATGGAAGGAGTCTTGGCTAGCTTCTTCTTCTTTGGGGGGACTCCTCGTCGCCCTAACCGGGCGAAGATGCCGAGGGGGACCTTCTTGACATATCGCCCTTCTTTGCTGCGCCATGGAGAGGTGGGTCTAGGTCCGGGCTTCTGTAGGTTTGCTTGGTGCGAGCCATATCTTATGGTTTAGAAAATGGGTGGAAAAGGCTGAGCAAGAGAGAGGTGAAGGTGAAGGGTTGGAGAGAGAATAAAGGTGTCGAGATATTTAAAAGGAGGGTCCACAGGAATATTCTCCTACCATAATTACCCCTATTTATTAGCCCCCTTATTAATTACACCATATTTAGTAATTATTTAATTATTAATGTATATATTAAATCTATATTAATTGATATTATACTTAAATTTTCGAATTTTTCTCTTGGTTGAAGTGCTAATTATGAATTTCTGCCATTTTTCACTGGGTCTCCGATTGGCATGATTCTTGACCCATTTTAGGTAAAATTTGATGCAGATGCATAATTTTCACTCCAAATTTACTAGAAGATGAGTTTGACTCACTCAAACCTTCGTCTAACACTTAACCTAAGTCGACCCACTACAGGAGAAAAATTTTTCCCCATTTTCGCGGTTCAATGGTGGAAATGTTTATTTCACACCCCCTATAGGCACCGTTAGACTACTTCATGGTTATGGTCGATTGCTGGTTCTTGGTCAACCAAGAACATCGCTCACGATACCATTGTGGACTCCACCGCTAAACATCACGGCGCCAGTAGTACACTTTCAGGAAATCCCCCATCCGGCTCAACCGCCGCGCAGACCCCGTCTAAAGGTGAGGTGACTCTCGGTCGGGGAGGGAATTCTGAAAGGTGTCTTCTGGCGCCCAACTTCCCCTATGGGCTCCCTATAACGGCCCGGCGATAACACGTCGAGAACTAGCATCAAACATATACAAATACTACCTCGAAGGGTAGTGCATCACATATACCAATGCAAAGATGATAAGCATGAACCATAAAACATGAGAGCTCCTACCGGAGCTCGGACTACGTAAGGAGGATGGACCCGGCTAGGCCTCAAGATAGGGTAGCCCGAGTCATGGCAATGGCGAGGGCTGGCGACAATGGCTGGGTTGACCACTCCCATCCGCCCCTCCTGTGCATACTGCGGATGGGCTTCATCGGGGGGCTCGGCGGGGACTCTAGCCTTGGGATCATGCCAATCCCATGGCATCACCCGCCGGGACTACTCCAGGTTGCATCTCCTCCCATGGGAAGGGTTGCATCTCCCCTTCCCGGGGGTCTAGAGGTTAAAGGTAGGCGGCCTAGAGAATGCGTGGCGACACCGCGATTACCGTACCAGACTTAACCCCCAAAAGCGAGGAGCCAAGCCAACACTTGCGGCTCCCTGAGGGAGGAGGCGAGGCGACACCATTGCCGGGAGGTGTCGGACCCATGCTCGACCCCACCGCGAAGTGACCGACCATAAGCCTAGCCCACTATGGGATCCCCGAAGCCCCCCACGGCGGGGGATCCTCCCTCCCACTTTCCCTCTAGCCCCGTTATGTGGTGCTGAGTAGGTGTCATAGCCTCAATAGCCTGGTGGGCTCCTATGCGCAGGGCCGCAACTAATAGGAACTAAAGGGATCTACTCTAGGAGCATACTACATATGGCTCTAGGTCTCTACCCCCCTTCCCAATACAAGAGGAGCAAACATGATCAACCATCATCACATAATCATCACATCATGAGAATAATCATAAGAAGAACATCTTAACCTAATCATACAAATCTAACTAATGGTTAGGGTTCATTGATTAGGGTTCAAGATGTTGAATACGGGTTCTAGGATGGCTCTACTCTAGATACAAGATACTAGCACATCTGGAATGCTAAGCCCAGATGAGCTATCACAACTACTACCCTACATACCTGCTCCTGATGCTCTCCCTCCGGATCGTGTGCCTCCATGGTCTTTGACTCACGTGATCTTTGCTCTTGCTCAAGAACGCGTCTACCCCTTTGGGGGCATTTGCACCGGTCTATGCCACAACAGCGATGTGTTGAAGCGGGGTTTTGAGCGGTAGGTGAGTCTCACGGGTGCTAGGGCTGGAAAGAGGCCTAGGGTTAGGGTTTGGGCCTATAAGTTAGGTCCACCTAGGATGCCCGTGGCACCAATCGGGTGAGTCTGTGTGGCGGGTGCCCCAATGGGTTAAGGCCGCGTGGATAATGGTCTAACCCATGGTTGGCTAAGTTATGAGAATAACTTGGCCATGCCCCCTAGTGCCACAACCTATGGTATACAAGGCTGAAGATAGACTTGTATGGTAACGGATCGAGGGAATATACATATTTATGGCGTATATTCCCCTGGGCGAAATCCCGATCAAACATATCTTGGAGATTAAGTTCAAGAGGCTAGGCTTGAGGAGATCGAGGTGTATACAAAAATGATTGAGGCTGTCCCAGCTCAATAGAGAGATGAAGGAACAGGTGCGAGAAAAAAAAATGATTTAAGGTGGTTTGGATCCCAAAGATTGGGTTGAGATCATGAAGGTGTACATAGCGGTGTGTATAAGATTTTGTGGGTTTTAATGGCAACTTTTGAGGGTATTTTGAAAGATAGATAATAAGCGTCCCTTACAAATGACCGGATAATATATGAAATTGTATAAGCGATTGCTTGTGACATGCGGATTGATTTCTAGTTGATTTTATTTGTTCCTTTTAATATAGTGTCAGCCCTTGGGAACTCTTTGAAAGCGGTGGACTAGGCTTACAAATCAAATGCATAATGTATATAGAAGTTTCTTACACAAGCAATGTCATAATGGTTTTGGGATTAGCATTTTAAATGTAGTAATGAGTTGTATCTTTCCATTTACGCCTCTTGCTTTAAATGATTGGGAACAGCAATGCCCTTTTACCATACGTGCATATTTATTTGAGAGGCTTTCTGGACTCTTATGAACATAAGATTGTCTTGTGGTAAAATTGTCTAAGGCTAACGCCTTGAAGTCTCGAATATATCTCGATATCTAGATGGGCGGATAAATTAAATGAGGCGTGAAAGGAAAGAATATGGATGATTGGAAGGCATGGAAGTGGGAAGATGGTATGGGAGAATGAAATACCAATCGGAATAGTAATGGGACGGAGAATCTAAGATTTAGAGAAGGAATGGGAAAAACTTTGCTAAACCTCGATCCCGAGTGTCTAACGGATTAGAGCACCGCGATCATGGATTAGTCAATAACCCTATTTAAAGAAACTAGGAGCTGACCGTGCACTCATCTCTGCCTATTCGCTCCCCAATCTTCCGTTGATCCAAAATTGAATTTCTTAGTTGTGGTTGTTTATGGGATTTGTGTTTTGGATTATAATAAATGGATATCAAGTACTTAATATTTTGGATTTTTTGATGGTTTATGTATTTGTTTTTGAAGTTGCCAATTTTTTTTTTTTTTTTGGAATCAAAATATATCTCCATAAACAACTTCTACAACTGAAAGTTTTTCAAGAAAAAACCACCAAGTAGATAAATAAGTTTGTACAAAAGAATATCATGTGATTGTTGGCTTGGCTCAACAATTGAAGACCATCATAATGCACCCAAGATGTTGCTTATGTTTGTAAGTAAAATATTTATGTTTCAAGTCGATTACATGTACCACTTAGTTGAAGGGTTTGGAGAGGTGGGTTGATTGAATATTATTGAGATATTCTAATTGAATAGATGAGATTAGGAATTTCTTTACATTGAATGGTTGAGATCAAAGTCTTCTCTATGTTATGTGGGTTAGTAGGTGACGTCGTTGATGTTGGTTGTCGTGATATGATGTTAGGGAATCCTCTCATCGTCCAGTGCAAATAGAAAATCCTTGGATAGGTTCAGGCAGAATAAAGTTAGCGTCCTTATTTCAATGCTATAGTCAATGTGACCATGGATATGAGATCAGATCTAGGTGCTCCAACAAGGAAAGAATCAATTAGTACCTCCTATGGCCTCTTGGTCTTCGTGGACATTAGAAAATCTATTCTATTCTATTCTATTCCTATATTTCCTTGGCTAGGTCCTAAGCAACTTCCGGCCTGTTGGAGAATGGGGCTCGAGCAATTTAAGCCTTTCTTCATCCCTTTTTCTTCCCCCTGCAAAGGCTAGCAAGCCTAACATTGAGGCAAATGTAGATGTCTCTACCTATGACACTTTCATCAGTAGGGTTGTTCAAAGAATCTTGCTCCCTATGAGATGCTAAAAATCCCTCAAACCAAGTATGTTCAAGCTCTAGAATGGTGCGGTTTTTCATGCTCCAAATGTTTCATGTTTTTTTGTCGTTCTTGACCTTGATTCCCTAGAATGTATCTACTACAACATGCGTCATTGAGACATTGGAGAAAATTGATAAGGTCATTTTTTTGTGCAATCTATGGCTGCAGTTTGAAAGATAGAAGTTTACTACCTTGTTTTACGTTATCTTTTGTCTTGATAATGTTCGACAGTGAGAAGTTTTCGTTAGAATTGTAAATCACGACATACTAAGTCACGAATCGATATCTTTATTTGAAAGTTTAGCGGAATTCCAACTTGGCAAAACTTCAAGCTAATTACCTTAACTTTGAGGTAGACTTACTTGTCTAAGTCCTATTCATCCCAATCACACAGATCCCATCAGCCTATCTTTTGGCACAAATTTGCGACCTTATGAAGGCGACGATAAATTCACCCCATGCTTCAGCACGTGGATAAATTCAAAGCCCATGGTTCAACCATACTTGGCTTGCTCCACATGGCTGCAGCCTCCTTCAGTTCTGCCCAAAAAAGCACTATCCAAGGGCACATGGATTTTTGGCCAAAAAAAAACAAGGTGCTGCGCACGGGGGGTTGCCCTCCATGGCCAGAGGGTGGTGGCTTAAATCATACTTCAAAGTCATGTTTTCACAATCAATCAAAATTGCTACTTCAAAACAATAGAATACTTGATACCATGACTTTATGGGAACTGGCGTGAAGAAATCTTTGATGCTCGGCATGGAACAAGTATTCCCAAGTTTCTTTTGATTTGTCAAGCGTGTCGATAAGTTCTATATTTTCTAGAACAGGTCCGGTCGCAGATACAAGGAGTTTTAATATCTGATCTTCACACTCTGCTTCTATTCATTTTCCATTAGTAACCTATCATGACAGAAGTTTATGAAGGATGCATCACTTATATGTAAATTTCAGCCATCATTTTAAAGTTTCCTTCGCAGTGGCGGACAATGCGGATAGTTGATTTATGTCTAAAATAATAACTCAATCGTTGTGTGTCAACTTGTCTTGAAGATTAAGTTTACCCAATCCCTTTTTATTGCAGAAGGGCCTCTCTCGCATGGTTTGGACTATGATTCCGATCTTGTATAGTATGTGAAACCGTATGTTTTGCAGGGTTAGAGCAGCTTATTTTCATTTAGTGGTCATATTTCCTTTTTAGGTTTTTAGAATGTATTTGTTTTTGCAATGGTAAGGGGCCGTTTTCCTCGGGCGTAGTGCACGCCCCTTTCTTTTTATAGAGCTCCAGTGGAGCCATGGCGGTGCTATGTAAGTGTTGAAAACCAAGAATAGGAGCTATGCTTCTGCCTCTGAAGAGGCCAAAGAATAGATTTTGCGGCGGCCATTAGAGCAGAGCAAGGCAGCGGATTGTGTAGAGCAGTGCAGGGGTCCGGTGGCCTCGTTAGATGATCTGTCTCGTTCCTTCTCATCTGTCTTTCTATATTATGTGAATGCAAAGCATCGTGGATTTATATTGGCGAGATCAAGATTAAATTTGGCATCTATGGCGGATTAATAAGTCTTGAATAGACCTCTGGAGGATTGATCCAAGCTTGGAATATATGGGTTGATGCAAGCTTGCAAAACACAGGATTAAACCCTGCCCGTTTCTTTGTGACCATCCAGCCCGATTGAAGAGAAGAGTCCATAACCAGGCCTGTTTATTCCGGTAGTCCATAGCTGGCCTGTTTATTCTGGATGAACCGGTCTCTCTCCCCTTTTTTCATTTTTTTTTTTGCGCTTCAGTGGTTTTGCATTTTTTTCGATTTGTCTGACACCATTGGGCTATTTTGCACCATTGAAAGTGGCAGCGAGGTTTTTGATCAAAAATTTAATGGCGTTTGATCTGGCATAAAGCACGGAATATCCACCAGATTAAGGATTGTAACTTAATCAATTGTATCGTTTCCTTGACATTGTTACTCTTATGGACTAATGAATATCTAAATTATGGGATAGTTCATATAACAATGTGCATATCAGATAAGCAAAATTTTATAATTTTACACCCTCTACTGCCAAAGTAGAAATTTAATATGATTTAATTTATATTGATCACGCCATTTAAGACACTCATGTCGGCGTGATCAATATAAATATACCAGGATAATTAGTTGCCTTACATGATATCTCCTATTTATTCTGCCTCTTCTCCTAATTCCATTCATCAGCGTTCTTTTAAGCTAGATTTTTCCTCCTCCTTTGTCCTATTAGTTTCTTTCACCCTCTCCCTTGATGGTTCGCCTGCAATAGGTCAGTTGTCTTGTTTTCCATTACATTCTATTCCATTATTGAAGTTTCTCCATTTCTTTCTGGTCGGTTGGCCATTTTTAGTTTTTGCCTATTTTTCTATACTTCTCGGGTCACTCTGCGGCCTCTGACATCCTCTATGTTTCTTTTCGATGTTCTTTGCAAGTGTAGATATTTTTATGTTTCATTTTTATCGGCGTGGCACTGTAGCCTCCGAGGCATACTTATTATTTTATTCTTTTTTGGCGTGGCATTATAGCCTCCGAGGGTTCTTCTTTTCCACTTTCTCTCAGCATGGTGCTATAGCCTTTGAGGAGGCAGCACTAATTGGATGTTTTTTCTCGCGATGTTCATTTCGCGGATGATTCTCGATTGCTCGGTTGTTGTTTCTTTCTCGGTATGACCCCGAAACTTCTGAACTTTATTAAATATTTGATACTCTAATATGCAAGGCGCTGAACTTCTTGATGGATGATTCTCTTTTTTCAGTCTTGACTTTGCACGTAATTTTTGAGGGCTCTTGTTTGTCAGGGTGCACAGAGTTGCGTTTCATCTTGTTTATATTAGGGATTTTTTGAGATCATAAAAGGGTTTTCTAAGAAATGATGACTAAGCTATATGAACCACCAATAAGAATTCATCAAAACAATTATAACTAACTCACTGTATCACTTTTTCTAATATAATGTTTGATAGAAAACTCCAAATGAGGTTTTGATTGGTGCAATAGATAGATCTCATTGAGACCTTTCCAAATTTAGTGGTTTGCATATCTTTTAACATCACAGGAAGTGAAAATTATTACATTTTTTGTTGTTTTGATAACCACATGGTTAAAATAATGCAAAAGACCCAAGATTAGAAAGACCTCAATGAGATCTATTTGTTGCACCAAATGCAAGCTCATTTGGACTTTTCTATCAACATTATGCTAGAAAATGTGATCTAGTAAATTAGTTATAACAGTTTTTCTAACTAGACCCATCAGGCTCTGATTTCTAATTGATAGTTCATTTGTCTTCATTTGGCTTAGTGGACATGATTGGAAGGCCCTTTTGTAATCTCAAAGAAACTCTAATAGGTGCTTTGACTTCCAGTTTGGTTCGGGCACTGCAGGCATTCCTTGAGAGTGTTGGCGATCTTTTCTCATTAGGGTTTACCTCGAAAACCCGAAGGGGCGGGGTTTTTCATCCCGATGAGAATTTATCGCTAGTTTTTTCACCTTTGTTTAGCCTATGTAGCAGATGGTTCACTTTTGATCTTGTATTTTCAGCTTTGTTATGCTCTCGATGATTGTCTACTTTCGGAGCATCTTTTAGTTTTCAAGTTTTTTCAAAACTTCTATTCCTAGTAAGGGGCACCAATTTGTACTCAGTACGTTCAAAAGGCTCAATAAGAACACCACTTCACTGGCCACTTGGTTGTGTCATAGGACCCATCCTAGGTGATACTTTTCATCATACGTCTTCAGTTTAGAATGCATCTCGTTACATCATGTGCTTTGATTAGTGTCGTAGAGGTCTTCCCTGGCATAAAGGTCCTGTTGCCAAAAGAAGTCATTAGAACTTTTCTTTGTTTCATGAACGTGATGACATGCAATGAGGATATAGTGGTGTGGATTATCATTTCATAGATGCTTTTGCCAAAGCTTTTGCTTTATATATTGCATTCATAAAGTTCGATAGATAAAATTGCTTCATGTGGGTCAAGCTCTAATAAAATTAATAGTAGTACTTTTTGATCTTGCATGTTATTTTCCATCATCATTTCCATTTTATGATGAATACTAGAACAAGTGCCCAGCGTTGCTGGGCTTTTTGTCAGGAATAAATTGAAGGCAAATGCTGGATGGGTATTAAAAGATTAAGGAATATTAATGTTGGAGTTTGTGCAAATGTTTCTGAGCCTGGATTATGTGCAAATGTTTCTGAGCCTGGATTATGTCAAAGTGCCCATTAAGTTCAGCATTTCTAATGAAAATGGCATGAAAGGATCCATGGAATGTGAAGTAGATGAGTAGCTGCATTGCATTCTCTCATTTTACAATGTTTAATCACTTCCCCTATGAATGGATATGAGGGCGAATACTGAATTTTCAGATTAAAGCAAGCATATCTCGGCCCTCCATCAAATTTATTTTACAACTGATGGATTTTGTGTGTTATGCCTAGCGCCTCGAATGTCTAGGAATATATATGTGACATTGTCGGACATAAGAGCCTCATGTGTTATGGCTAGTGCCTCAAATGTCTAGAAACAATTGCAATGGTGTTAACAAACTAACAGAATGGTCGGTGAAGATCCACCTGTGGATGGCGATGTTGGGCATAAATGTAGCAACATTCAAGAAATTCTAATAGATTTCTCACGATTTCGTGTGTGGTTATCTAAATCTTTTTGCGGGCGTCTTCAACTTTCTCCTTTTCAATCCATCAAGTTATTGGCAAAAAACTTTGTCCTGATTATGTTTGATAATAGTGATACAGTGGAGTCTAGAGGGATTGATCCTATTGGTGGGGAGTATATAATGTACCAAGATTATTCCTCGGCTTTACACCGTGTATGGTTCGTGCTTTAAAGATGCCTTCTTCGGTTTTCAATATCAAATCTTCCTCCAGTTTAATGGCTCATCGGTTCTATCGGAAATTGCATCCGGACTTGGGGTTCATATTTCACATTCTATCATGAATGGCCCAAGGATTTGTGTTTCTATGCCGATGGATTCGCCTTTACCCGAGTGTATAGTGGTTAAAAGTGGTCCTTGGTATAAGAAATTGGATCTTAAGCTTTTGAATGGACGAGAATTGGCTGCAGCTTTTATTTCGATAAAGAGGCTTTTCTTTGGCTTTCATAGAGGCCCTCGTATCTCAAACTACATTGAACCTTCCGCTTTATCTCGTGTTCAAGTTCATGGTGTTAATTATGCACCTACTCATGATCAACCTATTCGGTTGTTTTACACTCCTCGGCTATGGAAGTTGATTTGCATCCGGTTCAATGGCACATCTTTAGCACCATCCTCTGCATCTATTGTTCCTTTCACTTCCGCAAGGTGATGTTTCTAGGAGTGAAGTTGATATACGTCTAGCTCCAACGCCACTTGGAAAAAGGGTTGCAGGATGGGGTCTCGTGCAAGGAAGAGGTCAAAGAAGGTATGCCGTGAGGCCCCTGTGCGTCATAATCTCCGGAGTTGGAATGTACGATGTCTAGTAATGATTGTATTGATGTGGTAGAACATGCTGATTGTGATGAGGCTATTAAACGTCTCAAGATGGTACAAGATATTTGATTATGTACTGTGTATGGGTGGTTTTGCTTAGGGGACTTCGTAGTCCTCTAGGTTTTGAGTCCCATTTCACAGACCTCTTGTATGTTTCTTGATTTTTTCATGAATAATAGACTGTCGTCCTTCAACAAAAAAAGAAATTCTAAATTAAGATTGCACCAAATAAGAATCCCATATTATATTGTATCAACATTCAAAACGTGTCAAAAGTTAAGTCTTTACTAGTAAACGTGTGCCCGACGTTGCCGGGCTAATGTCCTGCCATGTATTTCTACTCGGCATTTAACATCTATATGTGCAACTTCAACAACGCATGTTGACATTAGCAAGAATGGACATTATTTGCTTCTGTAATTATTTTTATTAGTGAAATTGTCTAACGACAATATCATCAATGTATTAACTTTGCATTTATGGATTTCACAAGAGAAAGCAATGTTTTATAAGGAATATGCACGGCAGTTAAATCTACCTCTAAAGACGAAAATATGAAAAGCCAGATCCAAAACTTATGCTCAAAATATCACCCTTAGAAGTAGTTAAATACAGAAATATAATACACAAAATTTTATCCTCATTCATTGATGTAATTTAGTTCATGATGGAACTCTAAACATGCATCTCCACACCAAGGGCGTAATTTTGTACTTTGTTAGATGCTCTCGTGATGACTTCACTTCTCCGACAGATAAAGTCAGATACCTCCTCAGGATGGATCGGTTTGTAGACCCTAAAATACATTCCATTGTATATTTCAACACAGGTAAGTTCTTTTGCTACTAAAACGCCGCGCTTAAGTTGGGATGCATCTTAAAGACTTTGCGACATCAGGACTTATCGATTCTAGAGGTTCACTTCGTTATATTGAGAACTCACGGTCCCTTCCTTAAACTTTTAGATATAAAAATGGTTGCTATGAGCATAAATTTTATTCCAAACTTAGCAATTACGTCATAATGAGTGGCAACTTTATTTATGTTTTCCATTTATCATAAAGACAACATCCTCAAACGTTCATAAGACATGCACAACTTTTATCCCAACATGTATATTTACATTAAAATTTAGGGTAGGTTTTTTTCATGTTTAAAACATTGTGCCAAGAAAAGGTACTTGGCAATTGTAGGCGCATAGGAAATGGATGCTTTAAATGCAAGAGGTGCCCTAAGTATAAACTTGCAACTACAGTTCTTTATAGGAACAAACTTATGGAAGGAAAAGTTTTCATCCGCCATTGTTTGATAAACCATACATCTATTACCCTTCAAATATATGGAACCAAGTATTCCTTTCTTATAAATAAGTTGAAGGGACGTAAAACATGAACATTACAAAAGATTATTATAGCAAAAGATCTTTCCTCCACTGGCAATGAAACAATAATTGTGAACAGCAAATTTATCAACCACTTCTTATGAGGTCCAATTTCTCTTTACTACCTTCTTCAATGAATTTTTTTTAGTCATACAATGTTCAGTCATCAACATAATGGACGATGCCTATTTCTTCGCATGGACATCCACACAACTTTAAGACATCTGGCACGCAATCAGATCGTAGTTTTTGTGCTCATAGTTCTAATATCAATGGAGGAAATGGCGATCATGAGAATACCAAGTGAGTTTAAGGCCACAAACAATTGTTCAACTTCTATCTAGCTAATTTCAAGATCTTTATACTTGGAGACATCTATATATAGTAATAAAAGCAAAATGTAGTTTGTCAAGAGCATCTCGGCCGTCAATTTCTTTTCCCACAGCTTTCATTTTGGACCACGGATAGGTAGTTATTATTTTGAGCTTGACCAAATCACGATGCGGATCATTTTACTTTATTTTTACTTTGTAGCATGAGCTCTTTGGCGGCTTGCTTCTCCTATTTGTCGCCTCCATTTTCATATCAAATCGACTCATTTCGACATGATTTACGCTTCATGATTTACGCCCTTCAGTGCATTGCAAACCTATTATGATAGGTGGTAGGTCGACCTTTAATTGTTTGTGGTTCTTGAAATTTCGGCTATGGAGCAATTGCTTTTTTTTTCGATTTTTCTTAAACTTTTAGTTCCGTGATATTTCACCATTTTATCAAGCGTTTAAAAGATTTGAGCGATGGAACATGGTGCAATTAGATAAGATTTTATTGGGCTTAGGATTGCTTTGTGATCATTGTATTGAAAGCCTAAAACCGAGCATTTTATGAGCATTTTATATGCGGTAGCTTTCTTCAAGATGAAAGCGGATCTCGTGATCTCATCTAAAAAAGATCCGCCCACATCCTCGGTATTCATGGAAGCAGTTCATGAGAAAGGTTAGGGTTCTTGAAATGTGGTTGTAAAGGCATCTATTACTCGTGTGGGAACCCAAATGCACTTTCTTTTTGTTTTAAACACAAATGGCCACTAATAATACAGATAAGCCCTGTACTTGTGACATTCTTAAGCGTAGATGCTATACATTTCAAGCTAGAAGGAGACTCCTGGATCATAAAGAGTTGAAGAACATTGATTTTAATTGTCTTTAGTAGACACTACTACATTCTTCCATTCTTTCCAGGATTTTAATGCCAATCGGGGAGATGTTCTCTGGATTTTTTTGTTTTGTTTTTTGAGTCTCTCTACATGCCCCTTAAATGTATGAAGTATGGTAGACTTATCAATTCAAGCCTTTTTGACATACATTGGTTATTGTATCACTCAGGTAAAGGAGCTGGCCAGCAGGACAGGAATGGACTTTAGCCAGCAGGTTAAAGAGCTTGAAGAGAAATATGATCAAGTATGTTTACAATCAGAATCCTACAATAGTGCATGTGTTAAAGTAAACTTACCATGTATTTTTTTTTAGATGAGACGTGATCTATACTCCACGACTAACGCCCGTAAAGGCTACACTTGGCTCGCCATCCTAATTGCCCTACCTTTATGGACCATGTCCTCAATATGACCTCCATAAGGTATGCATTGTTTCCCTTTGAATCAGCTCTTATTATAATGTGCCCCATGTTGGCTCAACTCTGCACACACCACAAAGTGGCTAGAATTACATGGAGATAGGGCGGGGATATGATGACCGACTATGGTCACGTGGATCGGAATGATGGATGGCATGAGTTTCATGTTTATTGGGCAAAGAAAAGGGTATTTGATTGCTTATCTATATTGTTTAACATGTCTTGAGATCCATTTGTATTTTGAAGGTATCGCAAGGCATTGAGAATGATGAGGCATGCCGAAAGCGGCATGGATTTCCTATCCTTACATTTGTTGATACTCCCGGTGCATACTGTGTACAAGACATATGGTTTTATTATTGGTCATACTTGAGAATAGTATTTTTTTTTACCCCGAACTTTGAATGCAGGAATGACATGAAATTTTTGCGTGTTCCTTTTGAAGTATGGCTCAACGGGATAAAGACCTTATGCAATAAGGGCTTGCCAATGCTTCCAATGCAATGGCAAGCACATTTCGCTTTGTGGAATGCGAAGGCAATGGCAAGAACATTCGTTTTGTGGAATGCAAATGCGTTTATGTTTGAGATTGGTGGAGGCCTCACACACTAATACTTATTTGGAGGAGCATCAACAAGGTTGTTGTTATCCCTTCGAAGGATTCATGTTTCTCTCGGATCTTGAGAACATCTGCAGGGAAAGTTTGTTGCTAAGGTATAGCCACGACTTCTTGCATTTTCCCTCCATATCAGATTTGTGCATGGCAAACATTGAAGTTTGTGCTTTACATGATTCTATTTGTATCTACTTAATCTAGCTAGCGATTTTTGTGCTTCTTGATCTTGGTTGTTTAAAACTTTTGCTCCAAGCCTGCTCTCGGTCATTTTTGCTCTTGCTAGAGGCTTGTAGACATAACATAGGTGCAAGGCCTCACACACTAATAACTTATTTGGAGGAGCATCGACAAGGTTGTTGTTATCCCTTGAATCTTTGGTGGAACATAGGGATTCATGTTTCTCGGATCTTGAACATCTTCGCAAGAAAGTTTCTTGCTAAGGTATAGCCACGACTTCTTGCATTTTCCCCTCCATATCGACCAGGCGGCAAACATTGAAGTTTGTGCTTTTGCTACATGATTCTATTTGTATCTACTTAATCTAGCTAGCAAACTTGTGCTTCCCTTATCTTGGTTGTTTAAAACTTTTGCTTCAAGCCTGCTCTTGTCATATTATTTTTGCAAAAAATAATGCCATGGGTGCTCATGTTTTTGGAAAAGGATGTCCTGAAGACAAGTTCAGAACATGTGGTTCTACCAAGGAACATTGATGACCAATTTGGAGATGTAAATGTGGTATTTCCTAGCAATTCAATGCAAAAGAAAAGATGAGATTCAAATACATCGATCATTTTTGAGCTTGCCTTCGGACTTCCTTGGTGAGCTATATAGTGATGATAAGGCACCGAACATTGGCAGATTTCTTTACATGCAGCCCCTCGAAGCTTGTGCGGCTATCCTTTGGAGGACAAACTAATGATTCACCACCTCATATTAGAGCATGTTAATAAACGCCCGCGTGGAGTATGGCAATTTTCGCTTTTGATGCAATTTTCGCCGTAGATACCTTGTGAAGTGCCATCCGCCCACAAGAAATGCGTATTTAACGAGGAAGATATAAGCTTGGAGACACCGCAAAATACTCTTCGAACGTTCTATAAAGAACCCACTTTTTGATATGAATAATGGCTTTTGTTGGATTTGTAGACCAACTATGTTGTTGTTCATGCGACTTATTGTTACACATAATATCGTACTGTACTAAAATTATCCGTACATATTCTATAATAGAAGATAAGCAAGATTTATTCACCGTTTCTACGATGAACTACGCAGACCGATAATGTGAGGTCATTTTTGTGGTAAAAATTCATTCTTGGTACTTCTCTCCTTGCATTATTATTGTTCTTTATTTCGATACCCCTCTTGATCCTGCTCCAATTCTACTACCACAATTATTTCCCTAATGCTTGGGGATGTTGCAAGTCGCTAATCGTAATAGACTGGCCGCTAAGATGGCTTAATAAATTCTCGCTTTGTAGCATTTTAAAAGTACAACATTTTGATTCTTGTCCACCTACTCTATACTTATAAAACTATTGACTTGTTTTATAGGATGCACAAATGAGATGAGCCCAACAGATAGGCAAAATGTTGTATTAAGGACCTGTGATGCTTGGAGGAAAGACTCTTGCCACATATGCGGTGAAGGTGGCAAGAGATGTTAGATGCTCGGTACCAAAAATATGATCCTTTCTGCGTGGTATCTTCTCGAGTTTACATGTGAATGTTTGTTGTGAAGGTTATTTTCATACCGAACTACAATGTGGCTATTTTATCTCATTGCCGATGAGAACAAGCAACATGAAATTTGTGTTGATGGTAGTTGGATCATTGGAACTCGTGATGGTGCAAATGTTGAGTTGAAATATGGAAAGAAGAAGGAAAGAGAACTTATTGTTCCAAACTTGAGGCAAGCTCATTCATTATTTTTCGATTAAATTAAAACAAATCCGTCCCACGATCTATGCTTTGAAGAGTTGAAGAAGTAAAGTCCTTGGAGACTTTGATCACGAACCTCTATTTTCTAGCTTAGAAGGAAACACTTGGGAAAAGGAAAGGGTGGTAATTTCTTGGTAGGATGTTTATTCCCAAATTACCTTATGTGCAGGCGAACATGGATGAAACAGTCTAGGGCAGCGATTTGACTTGTAGATGTCATTTTCACATTTCCTCCAAGTTTTCAAATTATCTTACCCACTAGGTTTGGTTGTATAGCTGATTTTGTATATGGGCAATTGGAGGTTTTAAATGTATGGTCTCTTTAATGTAATTCAGAGGAGAAATATCATGACAACATGGAACTCTCACTTGTAGATGTTGCCATCTAAAACTTTCACATGATTGGAGGCAACGTTTGTACTTAATAACAAGTGGTCGAGACTATTAAGATGAAATGAGATACATACAATACTACATTCCGATGAACAATATTCTGTTCAAATAAAACACGGTATCTCCTTATCCTGGACATGATTTCCACTTTCACTGAACCGTCCAAGTTTGCTCTTAATGTTGGTATATTTATCTCGTGGTTTACCAAGCTCAAGGTATCATGCATGTTGACTTTTCACAGCTATTGTTTTGACATCTTCCATTTTAATGGTTTCATACATGCTACCATCTATCTTACCAACATAGACAAAGATAGCCTTTGTTATCTAAGGAGCCTTTGAGTAGTTTCCCATGAGCCCAAAACCAGAATGAAAAGTGAGGTGAGATGGAGATGTTGAGTGTTTCCATGAAGTCACGTGAAATTCTTCTTGATCTTTTGCATTATAAATGGCACCTAAATATACAAGTCTTTGCTATTTGATGCGTTTGTTTTAGTCATTGCACCTAATTGTTGATGATTTTACCTATTACAATTATTTATAATAATATCTTTACACCATAGCCCTAGCACATGGTTTCAAATGTTACCCGTAGTTCTTTAGATATTACATCCTTATTTTGATGTTCTTACCTATTACGATAATTTCTAATAACATCTTTACATCATAGCCCTAACACATGGTTTCAAATGTTACCTTCTTGTGGGCCATGCAGATTTCTATAAAATCGGATTTATTAATTTAAATCGCAAGGATGACCCAATCCTCTTGCAAGAGGTTTTTTTTTTCTTTTTTCTTTTTTTTTTTGGGGGAGGGAGGTCAACTCTTATTCAAATACATGATTGAGACATTGTGATCTATAAGATTGGCCTTTGCTTTCTAAAGAGTAACAAGGAGATTATTGTATAACCTATAGATATGATTGATATCACATTCTAATCAATCATTAAACGTTCATTTGCACAACATTCTAGGATTAAGATCCCTTTCCTTTTTACCACCACGAGAACATTTGCCTATAAATTATGCGATGTAAAGAAAGCCACACTTATTTGGGCACTTTTTCTAGTATATATATAATAAGATTTCCTAATTATTACAATGCACAGATCAGAAATTGGATTCTGCTTTTGCTGCTCCTCATTGACTCCAGTAATTAGAAACATACGCATCAAAGTACTCAAGACAGGGCTAGCATGAGCATGAGCCTGTTCCTACTTAAATTTGTTTTGAATAAGGATTGTGAAACAAATATATATACCTTTGCTTTAAAAGGATCTTTCAAAGCACTAATAACAAACATCTGGAAAAGAAAAAAATTTATCACTTGCTCCATTCCATAGCTTTAGAGAACCTACACATTACAACAGCATGATAAAAATACAACACATGATTAAATCAACTTATGCTACCTTACCTACCATGCACGAAAAGTAGACAAATATTCTTCCTATAAGGAATGCAGAAACGACTTTATTCATTTATTGTTGGTTCTCAAAACTTGAAATGTAAGATCCCTACAATAGAATAATGTCAAAAATGATGGTAACTACACTTATACAAACGCACAAAACAAAGGCTCCTTAGGGTTAACCACAAATTAGAAAACTTATTCTCATACACTATTCTGTTACCTACTTAGACCTATCTCCAATAAATAGAAATCCTGAAGAGTGACTGCAGATGTGCACATTCAAGAAATAGAAGCAAAGCATGATTCAACTGTTCTTGTAGCCATAGCAGTGAATAAGTGAAGAAATCTGAAACATTCGCAAAAAGACTTTAAGGCAAGGCAAGAATTAAGGTTCAGAAGAAGCCTACATCGAAAATAGTTTATAGTTTAGCATGTGCAATCCACGACCTGATTTGTAAGATCTCATGGTGTTTGCAAGAAGCTTCTTCACAGTGATGATTCGAAACCTCAAGGTCCAAAACCATACAACATTTTTTTGATTCTTTTCTTAACACTACAAATGAGAAATCTGAATACTCCAAAGGTACATAGTTTTACAAGGCACATACATCTGTAGGATCAGGAGAAATAAAAGAATGATTTTGTACCTGCCACCTTACTTTGATGCTGTTAAGATCATCCAAAAATATTCCGACCACAAAATCTAACTTGCAATATACCAAAGGATCATAAATCTATTTGATCTGCTTACATAAATTTTTAGGTGTGTCAGATGTATCGGATCCAATCTTTCATAAGACATCACGACTATCAACAATGCAATCCCAAAGACAATATGAGAACACCATAACTTAAAAGACAAAGCTTTCCATTATAGATTTGTAACCAGTCATTAGTCATAGCTTCAAATATCCCATGCATCCCAGTGAGCAAACAGAATTGGTGCAAGGAAGAGTTGTGAGCTGGATAAACCTGCTGCGCACCCGATCTTTGCTTTAGATTCACTGATTGGGCTGTGGGTGTGATATCTAACTGTTGGTGTGAATGGAAAAAGGTCCTGCCAGATAAATGGCATATACATAGGCTCAGATAAATTTAGGTTCAGATTTGTCGGCTAGGGTCAAGGAAAGGGCTACGAATCCGGCTTCACCAGGCCCATTAAAATCATTTAATCCATGGTCTACGGTTCAATCTAAATTTGAGAAACAGGATGCAGCTCCATCACCACAAAAAAATGCTAAGAGTCCTGGAAAAGGAACGAGACTTGCCTGACTCCGAGAAAGAAAGAAAGATTAAGGAATATTAATGTTGAAATTTGTGCAAATGTTTCTGAGCCTGGATGAAAATGCAGAAAATGTGAATATATGCGATGAAGTATGGTGCTATAACCAGTACATATGTGAACATGGTCATCTCCATTTGGCCACTTACTATCTTGATAGCAGAACCATGAAAAAACAATAACATTTTTTTCTGTGTTTGAAAGGCAAAAGAGAATACCCCAATGTAAGTAAAAATTGAACCGACATCAACTTGTTTAAAGTGAACAATCGTGCAACCCATCGTGCACATATCCCGCCTTCTTTCTCGTCGTCCTTTGCCCCTTCTTCTACTCCCCTCCAACCACCTAACCTTGCCCCCAAGCCTGCCCTACTCCTAGTTCAGTTAGTCATTTTAATACACAGAGGCATCCTATAATCAAAGACAAATTCTATGCAATGATGTAAATGGCCATGAAGTAGCGAGTGAAATTTCTAGATAATTATGAAGACTGTAGAAAGTGAAACTTCTGGATAATCCCTACTGAACATCTAAGGAAAAGTAATGGAGACAGAGTCACTTTTAGCAAACAAGAGAGAAATGCATCTTCAATGCCTAGTTATCTTGCCAATACTTTGTTCTGCTTGGGTACACTTGGCTTTCCTCATGGATAAGCAAAATGGAAGTGTACATTATGAGAAGTGGACTTGGGAGTAATTGCAATTGCATCCACATTCGTTAAGCAGGGCATTGCATGCACAATGGTTAGATCTTTCGGGCCGATATGGTGGTGCTTTCGGGAGCGGTTCCAGCCCAACGATACGGAATTAATACTAGTAATTAATTTGTCAAGGTTGGTAGTTAGTGATTTAAAGCTATATGAACCATTGAAAGTTAAAATCTAAAATATTAAAGGGTGGCTGATAACGGGTCGTGGACCCTTCAGCAAAAATATCCCGGAATCATATCAGACTTCCGGATCTGGGAAAAAGGGGATCGATCCAGCTTGGAAATAGGTCGATCTGTGCTTACATATGCAACTGTTTCTCTTATTTCTGGCATAGAATCTTCAGTTGAGTCATTAGCGTAGACATCTGCCTTGCCTGCAGTCAGAGTTGATGAATTTGTATCTTAAGTTAATTTATTGGATGCGGTTGTGGAAGCAAGATAACGATTTCTTGACGTGATAGCCTGAGCCCAGTTGGGTGGAGAGCATAAGCCGTGAGATTTGGATCTTGTAAATTGCTTGTTAATAGATTTTCTTTTCTTGACACTCATTTTGTAATAAACCTTGCATTCGTATCAATTTTGGTATCAGAGCATCTTGATTCTGAAAGCCTCTGGACAATGTCTACCAATCGCTTCGTACATGATCATCAGTATACCTAGGCTATGAGCAATGCCAGCTACATAGCAGACCAAATGGCTATTCCTCCTTCTACCAATCCTGCAGAGCGTCAAAGGCAACTGGAATACGTATGCGGCATTTAAATTTTACGAGCCTTACGGTGCAAGCGAATGTACGGTAAATCCACCCGGTTGCCTCGGGAATCCTCTTGTAAATGGTTAGAAAAAGTTGCAGGATTGCCTACTTTCTCCGGTGAAAAGAGAAACCCGCCCACTGTCTTTGGATTCCTTTCTACATGAGAAAGTTATTTTGAATTAGTAAAAGCTACAGAAAAGCAGAAGTTGTAGGCCATGGATAAATATCTGACAGACATGGCAAGAACATGGTGGCAGGGAAGAAAAAGAATGGACCCAAAGATTTTGACATGGAAGACCTTCAAAGAAGCTTTTGAAGGTTACATTTTGGTAGCTAATTACCATAATGATGTCAAACGAGAATGGGATTTATTCAAGCAAGGCGACAATACACATCGAAATTTCAGTATTTGTCCACTCAAATGGATGGGTTAAGTGAGAAGGAATTGTTACGTAAATATATAGCGGGACTCAAAAATTCCTTGTATGCAGAACTATGCTTTATAGATCCTCGGACTTTGGAAGAAGCAACAAAGAAAGTTATAGGCTGCAGAAAGGAAGTTAAATTCTGATTTTATAAACTGCAGTATATGGGAAGGGTACCCTGAGGACAAAGACAATGACAAGACAAGCACTGAAAAAGCGAGCAATAGCAAAAATTCAGACAAGGGAAATAAAAGGTCTAGAGCAAGTGTGGGTGATAATCAAGATCAAGTTCAGAAAACAAAGTGGGATAATCGGTCGGCAGATCTTCATTCAAGAAAAGTGGGTGCTATTACTGCGAAGGACCACATCTTAAGGTAGACTACCCGAAGTTAAATGCAAAAAGAGATCAGAATGGTCGGGGAAATCGGGAGGAACGAAGGGAATCAGGCAGAGCTTAGTATAGATCAAATCCCTCGTTCAGGCCGGACCTTGGCCCAAATGACCAATTTGGAAGAGCAACCGGTGACCAAGTGCCAAAACAAATAAACAAGTAAGTTTAACCGACGAAGTGCAAAAGGAAAAGGAGAAACTTCAAATTGCCTATTTGAAATAGGTTGCTAAACGGTAGTTTCATGAAGGAGAATAGGGTGCAGCATAGATGTTAGTTTCATTGTTTATTATTAAAGTATATAAGGAAAAAAACTTTTAGCCTTAAGTTTGGATGAATTTTTAGCCTAAAGGGGCTGGACTTGAATATTTCTGATTGTGGACTCAATAAGGGTTGCAACCATGGATTTGGTTGTGGTAGATATTTCTAGTTGAGGATTCAACTAGGGTTGAAGCCATGGACTTGGTTGTGTCAAATTTGCCATATAATTCCTTGGTCGAGGGCGATCAATCCCGGAAGGGGAGGAATTGATATGGTGGTGCTTTGGGGGCGGTTCAGCCCAACGCAGCAGGTGCACATCCGGGCAAAATCCTTGCGGCTGGTGCCACACGCATCAAAAATCAGCGGAGGAAGGCTCCTTGAACGCTTGAAGATACTTAATCCGATGGTCTAAAATTCAACCAAAAATATGGTGGCGGCAAAATTACAACAGTTCAAATCAATGCACTCCATCTTTGTGCATGGGTGCCCATCTATCATTGCCCTCTATTTTTTGCGTTTGAAAAACAGTTTGGACTTACGATTCAAGGAGGTTCTGATGGCGGATCATGGGCTCCGGTGAAGCGAATCATATAGCCTGAGGTGGGCGGATCATGGGCAGTTTTCCAGGTGGTAGATGGGCGGATGCACGGATTATGGAGACCCTCCCTATGCATCGGGCAAAGAAAGAAACTTAAAAAAGTCAGATCTTTGTATAGTACCAAATACCAAGCCTGGCAAACCCATTTGCAAATATTAAGAAAAAGGCCAAGCACATTTCCTTCATCTAGGAACATTCCCAATCCTTGGCACTCGTGTACGCAGTGAATCCCTATATAGGAGGAGAGATGCTGCATGCAAATCAAAATAGATTCACCTGAACCTAAATAAAAGCTAAGCATAAAATCAAATCTATATGGGAAGTTCACATTTAGAAATATAGCATCAGACATGAAGTTTCAAAAACGTGCTCCATATCTTGTATCTCTGGCAAACTTTGGAAGTATGGAATGACCAAACAAGCACTCAACTTTAATCACAGCCGTAATTTCTGTATGACAAATATCACAAAAGGGAAAACAACCCATATCATTTAAAACAAACCCCAGCTCTTATCTTTGCTATTATTGAAGCAAATAATTCCTTTCCGTTGCTATACTTCAAATTCATTAAATAGCACCATTTGTTGGGAAACGTGGAGATTCAACTTTCATAAGTAGCAGGGAATGCTCTTCCGTTCAGAGTATGGTACAAAATGCAAAGCCAACAGTGAAGACAAACAGATGACATAGAGGTAAGAGAACCATAAGTAACCAGAAAAAAACAAGGTTAAACCAAAGAAACATGATTCCAATATAGTTAAGTCATAGAGTACCCCCCCACAATTACTTCTGGAGATTAACAAAGGTATATTACATGACCGTAGAAAAATAAAGAAAATCAAAGAATCAGAAATACCTCATAGTCCTTGCCACCACCATCTGAATTGTCAAATTCTCCGATATATAAACCTGTAAGATCGCAGCCAACCATTACCGATGATGTGTCTAACCTGCACAGAATTGTTTTGAAGACATGAGAGAAATTTCAATTACATAGGAGACATCAAATTAATGCTCAATTCTTTGTGGGCCAAAGGATAGAAGGAAGGGGCAAAAATGGACTCATCTGCCCTATAACCTCTGCATGTGCACAAAGGGAAAATGACATTCCCAAAGGAATCAAGATGATAAAAGATTAAACACATGGCGATCAATGAGTGAGAAGCAAGATGGCAGAACGGAACTTCCAAGAGAAAACCAACATCAAATAACTTGATTTTGGGCTCTGGCAATGGCACAATTGATTGGGAGCTAGGTTAGCTTGAGCAGCGCAAGGCACTGAAGTAGGGCATAAAATCCATACCGATTTGCGCAAAGATAAGGACTGGCCTCTAACTAAATCAACAAAAATATGAGTCTTTCCTAACCTGGCTGAAATTGACAATGCAAATGTCTAATCTGCAGCTTCGGAGCTGATTTTTCCAAGATCGGAAATTGATAGCTTGAACAATAAAGCTGCTATGCATAGTAGAACGCCCAGAACTGGCTTGATTATCTCAAAGACCGCCGTTTCTTTTGCAGCCAAACAGATCTGTAGACAAAACCCTTGCCGCATGAAGATAGACCGAGATGAATCTTTGCGTTGCTATATCAACCTCTGTCGGGCTCCATAAATCGCATACCCAGAATGTCACTGGAAGAACCAATTTCGAAGACCCTGAAGCACAGATGAAAGAATAAAGTGTCCTGCAAGGGGGAGAGAGAACACTGCATGCGGCATTATGTGCATTTCCCTGGCACAGAAACCAACACCCTCCCATTTTAATCTCTTACCCTTTGAGCCTGGAACATTTTTTGAAGTTTTTGCTAATAACAATTCCTCATCCCATCTTTGGGAATGTAAAAGCCCCCATAGCTACTAAATTAGGGTGATCATCTTTGAGAGCATTGGAGCAGATTGACGGCAGTCCCTTTTCCAGCATCAAAGGGTAGTTGTGCTTACATAGCATGGCAAAATAGGATCAACCATCATGTACAAAAATCATGTCTCCTACTGGATAAATCACTATTCAACAATCCTCGGATCATGTGCATATCTTATCACTTCATTTTGACCCATACATCTTGCACATGCATCCAACATGGTTCGCCATATCATCAAGTTGGGCTTCAAAGGCATGATCCCCACAATCACAACCACGTCATTAGGTCTACCAGCCCGACCGAGAAGGTCAATCATACAAGCATAATGTTCAATAGTAGGAGTAATCAAGTATTGTGAGCACATCATCTTGAAATATTCCTTTCCCTCGTCAACAAGACCAGCATGACTACATGTCGTAAGAACAGAGAGAAATGTAATGCCATCTAGTTCTAGTTCTTCTTCCTGCATTTTACCAAAAATATCAAAGACGTGTTCCACATCCCCATGATGTGCATACCCTGCTAGTAGAGTGTTCCATGTCACCAAGTTCTTTGTGTGCATTGAATTAAAGACTTGCTCCGCATCAACCATCCTCCCACATTTACCATAAAATCCAACCAGCGAGTTTGTCACAACCAAATCATTCTGGAACCCAACTCTGCAAATTTCGACATGAACTTTCATTCCAATTTCCAAGACTGAGAGATTGGAACAAGCTTTCAGTGTAGCTATATAAGTGAGACTGTTTGGAGTAATTCCTTCAGCTCTCATTTCTAGAAATAATTCCAGAGTTAACTGACAGTTGCCATTCTCTGCATAACCAAATAACATAGCATTCCATGACACTACATTCCAATGTAACATCGTATCAAAGACCTTGTGAGCATGAACCATGCTTCCGCATTTGCCATACATATCCACCAACGTGCTTGCCACCAAAATGTGTAAGTCGTGCCCACTCTTTCCAAGCTGAGAGTGAATAGATAAGCCCTTCTCCAGAAACTCTATTTTCATAAGCCCCTGTCCAGTTTGTGCTTCCTTTTTGGCACAATTAGCACAAGCCTTCAGCACGGCAATGTACGTCAGAGCATCTGGCGTAAAACCTTCATCTTGCATTGACAAAGACAAATATAAAGTCTTGTCTTCCCCACTCTCAACATACCCAAATAACACTGCATTCCATGACACCACATCATGGCGTAACATTCTGTCAAATACCCAACAAGCATGAAATATGCTCCCATTTTTCGCATACATGTCCACAAGGGTACTTGCCACATAGCTGTCCAGTTCTGGCTTGCGCTTTACAAGCTTTGAGTGGATAGCTTTTCCCTTTGCAATGCACTCCATTTTTCTTACTTTCCTGTTATTTTGATCTCCCTCCTCTAGACAAAGGACACAGGCCTTTAGAGCAGCAACATATGTTCGTGCATCTGGTTCAAGACCTCCCTCTTGCATGTGTAGGAACAATTGCAGCGCCAAACTGCTTTCCCCATTTTCTGCATACCCAGATATCATCGCATTATATGAAACAACATTATGAAGTGACATCCTGTCAAAGACCTGACGAGCATACATAATGCTTCCACATTTTCCATATGTGTCAATCAGCATGTTCTCCACAAAAATGTCCAGCCTATGTACACTGTTTCTAAGTCGAGAGTGTATAGATATGACCCTCTCTAGGCACTCTAATTTAATGTAATTCCAGCCAACTTCCCTCCCTTCCTCCTTTGCTGCACAACTGGCACATGCCTTCAGCACAGCAACAAAAGTTCGAGAATTTGGTGCATAACCTTTGTCTTGCATCAATTCAAATAATTGTAGGGCCAATCCATCCTCCCCACTCTCTGCATGCCCAAATATTATTGTGCTCCATGATACAACGTCCTTTTGTGTCATCTTCTGAAAAATATAATGTGCATGTGTCAAGCTTCCACATTTACTGTACATATCTATCAGGCTATTTGCCACAAATATCACGAACTCATGACCATGCTTTGCGAGTTGAGAATGGATAGCCATGCCCTTCTCCAGACTTTCTGTTTTTACAAGTCTTTCCTTCACTTGCTTACCTTCCTCCTTTGCTGCATAAGTAGAGCATGCTTTTAGTGCAGCGACATATGTTAAGGAATTTGGTATGCATCCATCATTTTGCATTTGAGTAAATAATTGGAGAGCCAAGCTGCACTCACCACTCTCTGCATAGCCAAAAACCATTGCGCACCATGATACCACATCATGATGTGGCATCCTATTGAAGACATGCCAGGCATGCACCATGCTCCCACATTTGGCATACATGTCCACCAGTGTGCTTGCCAGGAAAATGTCCAACTCATGCCCATCTTTTGCAATTTGAGAATGGATACTCATGCCTTTCTCGAGGTAGTCTTTCTTCACGATTTCCTTCTCTTTTCCCTCCATCTTTGCTGCACAAGCAGTACATGCCTTCAATGCAGAAACATATGTTCTACAATCCGGTTTAAATCCTTCACCTTGCATGTGTGAAAATAATTGAAGAGCCAGCTCGTACTCCCTATTCTCAATGTATCCAAACATTATGGTATTCCAGGAGACCACATTATGATGCTGCATGGTATCAAAGACCCTACAAGCATCCATCATGCTTCCACATTTAGCATACATGTGTACCAAGCTATTAGCAACAGCTATATTGGCATCGTTCTTCCCATGGATCAAACCAGCATGAATTCTTGTACCAATATGTATGTCCTTTAAATTGCTGCATTCTTTCAAGGAAGCAAGTACAAGAGAAAGTTCTGAAATGTGCTTATAGTTTGTACTGACCTCTCTAGCATTTAAAGCTTCACCAAGAAGAGACTTCTTTTTCTGGAAAGAAGACTTTCCAGCTTTCGTGCAACAAGTTCTCATCCCACGGCCAATAGCACCAGCTTGACAAGAGAATGAACCAACATAATTTTGTACGATAAGAGGCTTGGAATATCAACAACGTCATTTCTTTAATTTAACATGTGCGAACATACCTTGGTGGTCGTAAGCATCTTGAACAACTGATATGCGTCATTGTGAAAAAGAAAGGCCATGGGCCAGTCGTTGAACCAGACCAAATTTGTAAGTTTTCTTTACTTCTGTTGATATACACAAGGCTTCTATTGAACCTGTAACGGCCTGCTTATTATGCATTGCTATTTAACAGTTCGTGCACAAAAGCAATTTCAAGGAGTTGACTTCAGTGCCTATAATGCATTTTGAGCAAATCCCTTTGCGCAGGCTTAGCTACACATGATTTGATCTATAACATTTTTAGGTTTGGAGCTTGATTCCACATTAAATTGATAAAGCATGTTCTATTGGCTCTACATTTTGATAAAACATGGCTCTATATTACTTTTGCTATAGGACAGGCAACTAGATTCGTGTGGGACGAGGCTGAAAGGATTCTTTCGGTATATTATATGTAACAGTCCTAAGCCATCACCACAAAAAAATCAATAAAATACAATTCACAGGCTTTTTTTTTCCCATGCGCTTGCAGTTTATGATGATCGAACCGTCCGTAAGATTGAAAGGTATGTTAAAATACAGAATTTGGGGAGAAGATTATCACGAAATCTTAGAAGATTATCCATAACCTTCCGAATAATTCGAAGCTAACCGCCAATACCAGGCCACGTTATGCATCGATCGTTACGTCCGTCCATCATTTTTTAAGTCTTAAATCTTTTGAACATGGGAATTGGCCCTCGACGCAGCTTGTCTTCCTGCTCTATTTAGAGAATTGCCAGGGTAAGTCCGGATTTGCATCTATTTTCAAGGGAACGTAGCTTTACTTGATGTTGAAACTCCAAACCTTATACATGTTTTGGTCTTTTTAGCAGAAGTGGGTTTTTTTTTCCGGTACTTTGCAACTTTACCATTGTTTGCAGGAGAGCAGAGGATTTTTGATTTTGTTTTCTTCTGAGTCTTCGGTCTGGAGCTGGACGTTTAAAAATGGCCGGAATACCTTCTTATCTCTTTTTGCCCTAAAATGGTATATTAACTTTTGCTTTCCATCATCTTGGCTTTTTATTTGTTGTTTGTGGTCTTCAGATTTTTCCTTTGAAAATAAAATTAGATGGATCATCTTGGCATGGCTATGATTTCTTGAAATGGTAAGAGGCTCTGAAGAGTAGTAACAGAGATCCATCAGAGTTAAAAACTAGCGATGGATTTTTTGCCAGAGTAGATCAGTAAATCTGTTGAGAGGTGATCAATCCGCAGATTTCATAAACTGCTCGGGATGCTCAACCTCCCCTAATGGAGTTATTGAACCCTCTCGGCCTAACGGCCTCGGTTTTATTTTCCATAACTTCAAGATGGAGGCCTCCTTCATGCTTTTGGTCAAAATCAGTCTTCATGGACGTTAAAAAATACCTATCTATCTAAAATGTGGTATAGAGAATCCAACAAAGTTAGACGCATGTTATTCCAACAAGTTTCTTATAAATTGGTGGCATTTGGCATATATAAATTTGAAAGAGGGGTTAATTCCTTGCGAGCTTTGTTATGGCAAATAAATGGGCGAGCCCGGAGGGCTTAGCTTTGTTTATTTGCCATAACAGCTGAAGGCAAAGGGATTAACCCTTTAACCATGAGCAAGTTTGCCTCACCCGCTGTTGCACCCATAGCTGCCGGATCGTTTTATCAGCTCACCCGTCGCATCCATAGCTCCTTTAATCGTTTATCATCTCCCCGGATTGTTTATTGCGGCTCGGGCATCGCCCATACCTAGGTTATCGGTTCGGCACTGAATTATCGGCATCCAGAGGCTAAATCTTGGGTTCGGATGCATCCGAGTCCCTGGGCTCACGGCTGGCGATTGTTATGCTCTATAACAGAGCTTGAATCAACGGTCTGGGATTTCTTGGATTAGAAAACTGCTTAGGTTAAAGGTAACTTATGTCTACTTTCAAATACTTCTTTATTTATTTATTGTCATCAAAAGCGGCCATGCTATTTTCATCCCTCCGAGGTAATAAAATCATGACACATGGCAATTTTTCTTTTTAGCAAATATGTCGCTACAATTGTTGCTTCGCTTTTTGCTATGCATTTGTTTTTTATTCTACAATTACTCTAGATTCTACAAAGACATTTTTATATTCGTAATTCGTCATGATCGAGGGTTAAAAATAGCTTGCTCAAGTTTTCCGATTGGGCTTAAGAAGAAGGGGGAGGAGGGGCATTCCCCTCTATATGCCAAATCAGAACTCATGTTCATCAAAAAAAATATAAAATTGTATTGGCATCATTTACTTTCAAACCGATTTTTGGGACCCAAAAATCTATTTTGCGATTCAGGATATTCCTAAAGATAAGCTCCCCAAGATTGGTGCTTACATCTCCATATATAGATGATGCATTTATGTCAAGCAAACTAGTCGTCCGACCTGTACATTGAGAATAGAAACTAGGTATGCATCCTTGCAAGAAATTGGAAGTAGCAAAGTGGGCATGTCATAAAAAGAGGGATCGAAGCTAATGGATGGATTCAAGACAAATCACAAGAACATGAATACATTGGATAATTGCCACAAGGATGTACCCATACGCCAACCAAGAGACAAATGCCGGAATAGAGTTTCATCGTGACCACATAAAGAGAAAACTAGGGATGAGAAGACTAAGGGTCTCAAACCTTTCTTTGAGAGGAAAGAGAATTGATTGGCTGATATACATGCTAACATGTATATTAGAAATCCACATGTCATATGACAGGTTCAAGAAGGATGAGGGTTTCAAAACCAATAGGATGCAGAAGCACATAGTTGAGATAATAATTATAGGGCACAAGCCATTCCAAATGGAACTACTGGATGGCTAAACTTTAGGGAAGGGGGACCGAAGTGTGGAGTCAGAATATGGATGCTTTTGAAGATAATAGAGAGGTATTGCCTTACTTAGTCCTACATGAACATGTATAACTAGCAAATGGGAAGCTCACATATGAAGGCCATACCTTATCATTTAGAGATGGTCTTTGCATTCCTTTGAGAAGACACTAAGTCCATTTGCCTTCTTCCTCTTCTTACTACCCTCTAAAAAAGGTACTGGTTTAGCAATGATCTTGCCATTGAAAAATTTCCACCATGGATAGACTTGGAGCAAGCTCCATTGTGCATCTATTTAGCCTTTCCTACTTGTTGCTAAGTTCTTCTAACTCTAGTACCTTTTTGTTCTAGCTCGGATCTTCTCCAATGCCATCATGGCTAATATCATTGTCAAATAAAACACCATTGCATGACCCTTCATCGCAAGAAGGCACGGTGTCATCATACGCTTCAGCAAGGCACCTCAAATTCATTAAGTCGTCAGTCGGACAGCTATGTAAAGTTCCACAAACCATTAAAATATCTTCCTCTTTGTAGTTGGCCATCATTTGAGTCACTTTCAATTGATGCTTGCACATGTTGCCTTTCATGCCCCATGGACAATCACAAAAGGACCAATGCTGATGAGCCACATCGTCACTTGGTGGGGAATATATAATGTACTAGTATTACTCTCTTGGCTTTACACCAGATATGGTTCGTGCATTAAAGATGCCTTGTTGGTTCTCGTTACCTAATCTTCTCCCGATCTAATGGCTCATCAATTTTTAGTTGCAAATTGCAGCGGGACTTTGGGGGTTCATATCTCACACCCATCCATCTGAGCGGTCAGGATTTGTGTTCTATGCCGGTGGACTACACCGCCTTTTAGGAAATGTATAGTTGTGAAGAGTGGGTCTTGGTATAAGAAGTTGGATCTTAAGCTACGAATGGTCGAGAATTAGCCCGCTTTTCGTCGATAGGAGGCTTTTGCTAACTTTTAAATTAGGAATAATTGCTGCATCTCGGGCATCCGATTTCAAAATTCTTCTGTGTTCAAGCTCCCATTGTTATTTCTTCATCTAGTCATGATTAATCTTTGTCGGTTGCTTTGCATTCCCGGCTATGGAAGATGCGTGGTAGCATGCCACTACAGATTGGTATCCTACATCTCCAAGGAAGGGACATCATATACAATTTTGAGGCGATTGGGAATCTTACTATGTTGCATTATGCATCTAAGGGATCAACGCAAGTTGGCGTGGGAAGTCCAAGGCTCAAGGAGTGGGGAACTTCGGGGGATTCACTGTTAGTGATTGGACCTCTTTTGAGGTTTGTAACATTGGTATCGAGCACATGTTTTGATTCCGTTGGGGGCAACTATAGAGGTAGTTCGTGGGAATGTATGTTTCCTCTCATGGTTTGGGGGCAGCCACATGCTTGAGGACAAGCATCCTCACGGCAGTGGGAGGGACGTAATGAATATAGCGGGGCATGGGATAAAACCTTAGAGAGGTTAGGGCTCAATAAGAATCTGCCCTTTTGGCTAGTGTTTAACATTGGTATTGGTATTATCACTATTCGTGGACAATATTGCTTTTTGAGTTGACTTATGTGGAATGGAGTGCACTCTAATGCATTCATAAGATCTAACTTTCGACTCAACCCTTCACGACTCTAGCATATCGGGCATCTTTGACTAATGGTTTTTAGATTCTTATCTTGTCATTAGTATCATATTATCAATTGGGACCTTGTATCTATTGTTCCATCAAGAACCTCGGATTTTTTATGAAGCATTTACCAAGGAGTCACTAGAGTGGAAGCCCGACTTCTACCTTAGTTCACACTTCGGTGCAACTAAGTGCCCGATACTAGTCGTGTAATTAAGTAAACTAATGCAATTACATATTCTTTATTCTAGATCTAAGAATACCATACTATAGAAGCCCGCGTGATTCTTTATGATTATAATCAATTTAGTGGTAATACCCATAGACCATCCAAAACTTCCAACAACCGTACCACCTTAACTCATCCTTTTTGATCTTTCACGGAGATCTTGTTGCAACATCAACCCTAGGTTAACTCTTGCATTTTTAGAGACCCTACTCTATAAATAGACAATGCACCAATTACGACTAATCATGAATTCCAATTGGACTTTCTATCACAACTTTCAGAGTTGACTCTCTTACTCCAAGCATTATCAAGAATCCACCGTTAAGCACTATTGTGCTCTTGCATGTTAGGATTTATTACTAAACCCAACACCCTTTACATCTTGTGATGTAAAGCCCGCGCTAATATTCAACACTCTTTGGATCTTGTGGCGAGATCAATCACTTCACGATGCCACATGGGGAGTGAAGTGTACATACAACAAAAATCCTCACCTAACTCAAACCCAGTGGAGGCCACGGAAGGATTTATAGAGTCATTATGAGGTTAGTTACCAAAAGAATTGGAGACTTGCATCAGGGATGGCAAGTAGTGACCCAAGGAATGTGTTTCAAAATACACATACTCCCATGATCCTCGGGGTCCAAGGATTTGAAGGGGGGAGGTATGCTATGTACATATGTTAGGCCTAGGTCATATATGTACGTTACATACATACTTTGGGCCCTAAGGTCATATAGGACCATTAGACCTAAGGATTATAGGTTTAAAAGATAAGTGGCGTTAATGCATGCATGCATATGCATGGCGGCATGCCAATAGAGTTGATATCCTGTATAAGAGATCATAGATCTCAAGGAAGGGATAGCATGTACAATCGTTTTGGGAATGATTGAGAACTACACTATATTGCAGTATAGATCCGAGGGATCAACGCAAGTTTGGCATGGGGAGTGGGGAACCTAGGGGGTTCACGGTAGCCAAACTAGACCTCTTTTCATGTTTGTAACAAAAATAACAAAAACGCCATGGCATCACACTCTTGCCTTGTGTATATGGTGTGTGCAATTAAATTAACTGTATGTATCAAATAGAAAACATCCAACAAAGAAAGGCGGATAATAATGATTGACAAAACATAGAAGCGCATAAAACCTTCCTATGGGACACACGCATGATAGAGCCAATCTGCTTCAAATGTCTTGTAATATCACAATTTGCAATATGTATTCCTCGGAGATATTCGGGTCTACATCATGCTATGTTTGGGTAAGATTGAGCTTATGTACACCGATCCAAACTCTAAATGAACTACATTTTTACACTTATTGTCACTTTGGAAGTGCATATAGACAATAAAAGAGGATTCATAAAAGATATTTACACCATACCAAAACAAAGCCATAGCCATGATGTGCCCTGTATTGAAGATATTTGGACAAGCCAATCCAATATTTTTTCCATGTTCTGGTTCAATTGAGCATTAGTCAGCTGAAAATATGACTTTGTAAGTTAAAGTTCCAATAACTGCCATTCAGAAGGCATCTTCCTTATGTAAGCAAAAGCATCTTTATGGTAGGTGGTAGAACTTAATAAAGGTTGCCAAACCACTTCAATTCCATTAACCACACATAGGTGTAAGATTACGATGTAAAGCAGGAGGTCACTCCATCGTTAGCTACTATAACTCACAATAAACTAAAGGGTTTTGAAGGCTCTCTCTTACTTTTTTTCCATAGCCACCACATTCAGGGCTCAATTTGAAGGATTAAGCCCAAACTAACTGAGTTCGCTAAAATATGTGGCTTCATGCAAACACATTACTTTTGCTATAGGACAGGCAACGAGATCCGTGTGGGACGAGGCTGAAAGGATTCTTTCTTGTTTATAAGGCACAGCCAATAAGGGTATATTATATGTAAGAGTCCTAAGCCATCACCACAAAAATGAGGGCTTACCCTTAAGGCAATCAATAAAATACAATTCACATTTTCCTTTTTTTTTTCCTTCATGGCTACCATACCATGGTCAATCAGTCTTCATGGACGTTAAAAATCCTACCTATCTATCTAAAATGTGGTATAGTGAATCCAACAAAGTTAGACGCATGTTATTCCAACAAGTTTCTTATAAATTGGTGGCATTTGGCATATATAAATTTGGAAGAGGGGGTTAATTCCCCTTGCGAGCCTGTTATGGCAAATAAGCGGCGAGCCGGGGAGGGCGAGCTTTGTTTATTTGCCATATAACAGCTAAGCAAGGGGATTAACCCCTTAAGCAAACATTTGCCTCACCCGGCTTCTTTGCACCCATACCGCCCGGATCGTTTATCGGCTCACACCAAGCTGCATCCATAGCTCGAGAATCGTTTATCATCTCCCCAGATTGTTTATTGCAGGCTCGGCATCGCCCATACCTAGGTTATCAGTTCCCAGCCTGAATTATCAGCATCCGAGGCTAAATCTTGGGTTCAGCGGATGCATCCGGAGCTCCAGCTCCACTGCTGGCGATTGTTATGCTCTATATGAGCTTGAATCAACTGGCTGGGATTTCTTGGATTAAACACTGTAGGTTAAGGGTAACTTATGTCTACTTTCAAATACTTCTTTATTTATTTATTGTCATCCGTAAAGCTGGCCATGCTATTTTCATCCCTCTGAGGCAATAAAATCATGACACATGGCAATTTTTCTTTTTTTTAGCAAATATGTCGCTACAATTGTTGCTTAAGCTTTTGCTATGCATTACATTTTTATTCTACAATTACTCTAGATTCTACAAAGACATTTTATATTACGTAATTAGGTCATGATCGAGGGTTAGAAATAGCTTGCTCAAGTTTTCCGTTAAAGGGAAGAAAGGAGGGGGGGGGCATTCCTCTATATGCCAAATCGGAACTCATGTTCATGCGAAATCAAAGTATAAATCGTATTGGCATCATTTACTTTCCAAACCAGTTTTGGGACCCAAAAATCTATTTTTTTGATTCCATATATTCCTAAAGATAAGCTCCCAAGATTGGTGCTTGCATCTCCATATATAGATTATGCATTTATGTCAAGCAAACTAGTAGATGCTGCCTGAAGCATTCGAATAGAAACTAGGTATGCATCCTTGCAAGAAATTGGAAGTAGCATGGCGGGCATGTCATAAAGAGGATCGAAGCTAATGGATGGATTCAAGACAAATCACAAGAACATGAATACATTGGATAATTGCCACAAGGATGTACCCATACGCCAACCAAGAGACAAATCTTAGGAATAGAGTTTCATCGTGACCACATAAAGAAAACTAGGGGGTGAGAAGACTAAGGGTCTCAAACCTTTCTTTGAGAGGAAAGAGAATTGATTGGCTGATATACATGCTAACATGTATATTAGAAATCCACATGTCATATGACGAGGTTCAAGAAGGGTGAGGGTTTCAAAACCAATAGGATGCGAAGCACATAGTTGAGATAATAATTATAGGGCACAAGCCATTCCAAATGGAACTCTTTGGATGGCTAAACTTTAGGGAAGGGGGACCGAAGTGTGGAGTCAGAATATGGATGCTTTTGAAGATAATTGAGAGGTATTGCCTTACTTAGTCCTACATGAACATGTATAACTAGCAAATGGGAACCTCGCATATGAAGGCCATACCTTATCATTTAGAGATGGTCTTTGCATTCCTTTGAGAAGACGCTAAGTCCATTTGCCTTCTTCCTCTTCTTACTACCCTCTAAAAAGGTCTTGGTTTAGCAATGATCTTGCCATCATTTGAGTCACTTTCAATTGATGCTTGCACATGTTGCCTTTCATGCCCCATGGACAATCACAAAAGGACCAATGCTGATGAGCCACATCGTCACTTGGTGGGGAATATATAATGTACTAGTATTACTCTTCTGGCTTTACACCGGATATGGTTAGTGCATTAAAGATGCCTTGTTGGTTCTCGTTACCTAATCTTCCTCCTGATCTAATGGCTCATCAATTTTTAGTTGCAATTGCAGCGGGACTTGGGTTCATATCTCACACTCCATCCTGAGCGGTCCAAGGATTTTGTGTTCTATGCGGTGGACTTCGCCTTTTAGGAATGTATAGTTGTGAAGAGTGGGTCTTGGTATAAGAAGTTGGATCTTAAGCTTCTGAATGGTCCAGAATTAGCCCGTTTGCGTCCTGATAAGGAGGCTTTTGCTAGCTTTCGTCGAGATAATTGTGCATCTCAGGCATCTGTTCAAAATTCTTCTCAGGTTCAAGCTCCCATTGTTATTTCTTCATCTATTCATGATTAATCTTTGTCGGTTGCTTTGCATTCCACAGCTATGGAATATGCTCTACATACAATTCTGATGGTGTCGTCCTTATACACCATCAGCTGCAGCTATAGTTCCTACTACTCTCCACGTTGTTGCTTCTGCTTCTCATGCTTCTGAGATTGTTATAGCTGATGGGCCTAATCCTCAGTGCGCTGAAGAGTCATGGCAACAGGTCAATTGGAAGAAAGTAGTGAGGAAGAAGTCTGGTATATCATCTCATGAGCCTATCCTACCTCGTACTATTCAGTGGCATGATAATTTGATGTCTGTTGATGATCATCTCGATGTCGCAGATCATGTTGATTGTGATGAGGCCATTAAATGCCTCAAGGTGGCACAAGGAGTATGATTATATACTGTGTATGGGTGGTTTTGCTTAGTGGACTATTTTGTCCTCTTGGTTTTGAGTCCCATGTCACAAGTCCCTTGTATGTATCTTGATTTTCCTTGATAATAGATTGTCGTCCTCAAAAAGAAAAAAAAAAAAAAAATCCCCCTTAGGGAATGGATTTCAATTTTGGTATGTGTCGATTGCTCAAAGGTTGCCATTCCTAATTTGTATGTTATCAAGGGCTTAGGATGTGGCATACTAATCTTATAGCGAGGATGTGAAGGCATGGATAAGCGATGCCCTTTTTTGAAGCCTACTTAGATCACTTCAAAAAACATGTTCGGGAGGTGTATCACCGACGGGTACATTTGATGATCTTTGATGGCCATGAAAGCCATGTGACAATTGAATCAATTAGAAAGGCCAAAAATTTAGCCTCCACAAGGCGACTATGCTTCCACACACTTAGCCCAAATTTCAGCCATTGGACATGGCTTGCTTTGGACCAGTGGTGCAAACTAATATAAGCCACATAGGGCATGTCGTGCATAGGGTCAAAGAGAAAGTGACCCTTATTTTCCCTCATATTTCATATACCCCTACCATATTTCTTATATAATTTATATGGAATTCAAGCAAAAAACCTCCTCCCATACTTATATGGTATGGCTGGGCAAAAAACCCTCCCTTACAATCACATGGTTTCTCTGAGTTTTTTTGTGAGTGCACCCCTCGGGGCTTTGGACCATTCAAGCATGCTTTCAAGATATTAAGCGCCAAGCATATATCACGGGGGCGAAACAAGGAGATGAGTAAAGAGGATCTTGCTACTTTGGCCTCCACTGCATCCAAACGAGATGTAACAACATGCAACATAAGGGCTAGATTTGAAGGTGATGGCCATTCAACAATTCTGCCATCAATCCTAACCCTATTGCAAACCAATGGAAGAAAGAGAACCAATGACAACCAGGTTAGACATGCTGAAGTATCTTCTTAAAACTTTCTTTAAGTTTTAGTGTTAACATTGCTAGATGGTTTTTTGAATATAGTAGCTTGAATTCACTTTGAAACACGAGATATATATGTGCATCAAATACACGTTTATTAGGTGCTTAGCTCATAAATGTCAACTAGTTAGTTATGGGTGATGTTCAGATAGCAGTCTGCATGGGTTAGAATTTGTTATTTTCAGAACTAATGGTAGAATTTGTTAATCTCAGATTGAGATAATTAGATTTTTAGTAAGGTACTTATAGAAGAGATGACTAGATGCGGTATTATATTATGAATGTGATTGCTAAGATATTAATCTATATTATGATAGATCGAAGTTAGTTCTGACCAGGTCCATTGAATTCATGGTAGATGATAAGCATTGGTGTGTATTTGGGATGTTAGCGCCTATGCAATGCCCCATGGCTTTTAGGTCATTTCTAGATTCATGATTCATTGCATGTGCTCGGTCGGCACTGCACCTTAGCTTAGCTGGATGGTGCTACGGAGGGTCTATTTGTTGTAGGTTGGTCATTGGATTTATTGTGGTTATGAACATCTTAGAATGTTATGTCTTTGGGCAATCTGCATGGGTTGATAGAGATAGTTCACCTTGTATGTGGTTAATCGGAGTTGTTGTAAGTAAATGAATTTGAAGCTTTCTTTACACAAATATCACGATTGTAGGTTGTAGGTATAAAGAAAGGTTTTGTGGTGAGGTAGAGCATATAATTATCCATGTTAATCCTGGAGCTGCTATGTTGCATGGCGCATTGTCCTTTCTAGAATATCTAAATCCTCATTATTATATATATTATTGCATCTTCTAGACATTGGAACACTGCATACAATTTTTTCAACAAACATGGGCCTTCATGTGACAAAATTTCCTTGTTTCAAAATAAATCCTTTCTACTTGTCGTTCTTTTCCACATCATATTGTTATAGTTTGTTATTGATTTTCTTTGTTCACATGAGCATGGCCTTCTCTCGATGTGGCGGTTTCGTTTGCATCGATTCTTCATCTCGACCTTTTGTACTCCTTCAAAGAAATTTAGCAACATGTGGAAGCACGGTTCTTCTCTGGACCAAATCTTTTTGTTCGACCTCCTGTGATATGAAATAAGCTTTTGCTCTTCAACAAAACTGTTTTGTTTGAGGCGATTTTCTGCCTTGAATATCCTTTTTGACGGACCAAAAATTGGGCATTTGTTTTCCCTAATATAATACTCGATAGAAACGACTCGAATATGGACATGGTGGAGCTTTTCTCTGGTATTACCCTCGATGTAAATTCATACGCACATATAGCTGGCGATCTTTTGCTTCCTTCTCAATAGACACTAGTCTCGAATAATCTCCTAAAGCATTACTTTCAAAAATTCTTGGGGCTTTAGACTCTGCTCCTTCCTTTGGTTTACCAATGCGGGGCTCTTCACGCAAGCGCTTGATTCATTACGCCTTTTCATTATCGCATTTTGCCTTTGCACCTCGGCCCCAACTTCTTGTAAAATGTCCTTGTGACCTTTGGAAGCTAAATTTGTCACGGAAAACCATCTTCTTGAACAAAGACATCAAAACGTTGTGGACTTTGAATCGGACCCTATCCGCATTTTCGTGGCTCCTTCAATAATGTCATCGGCCGCGATGGCGCTGGGCTTAAAGATCGTGCCATTTTGATCTTCTTTGGCCGGCTTGATTATCGTCAGGGGCATCTTGCATGGAACTCTCGTATATCTCAAGCGAGATGTGGTTAATGTGGCCAAAAAAAGTTGGTTAATGTGGCCAAAAACCAGGCTTCAAAATGGCGTCGAGGCAAAAAATTTCAATCGGCCCGGTTCTTTACGCTCTATGGGCGGTTTGTTGATCTAAAAACCATGTCAATCACTTTGTCTACCCCTTTTATACTAGATTGGTGAAGAAAGGAAGAGATTTGAGGCAAAATGGAGCCGGATCGACCAAAACAGACAAAAAACAGTTGGTTTTTGGGCTTCAAACTGCGTTGTTCTTCATGGCTGATACGACCACATTAACCACATATTGCTTGAGATATGCGACGTTCCATCTTGCATCACGGCCTCATCAATGCAAGAAATTTCCTTCAAGGAGCCACTTTCTACAATACTGAATTTGGCTCTAAATTGCCCTTCTGCTTTAGTAGCATCTGGAATGTCATCTACTGCAATCACAGGCGTGTGGGCTTCAAAGCCCGACCTTCTCCGGATCGGTTTAAGAAAATCTGTGGCTCGATACCATCTTAAATAAATACAACAATGAAGATTATATTGATTGAGTTTATATCAGCCAAATGTGGCTCGTACACATATAGGTAAGTACCTACAAGAGGACATGCATGTCTCTACACTAGAAGACATGTCTCCTGACATGACTAGGATTGCCACCTAGGCATGGTCACATGACACTTGTCATGTCATCAACCCTTGACCTATACAATCACTAATCCTATATTCTAACAGCTTGCAACCTTCTATATTTAGGAACCCCCTACACCTCAACTTCCCATTATAAACAACAAAACATTAGGCAAACATGCTTAAATTTTTTATTGCTATAATAGTATCTGTGCTAAAATGCTTCCTCGTCTATCTCAGTGTCATCCTCTGAGTGCAATGCTACAACCTTTGCTGGAACAGATTCCCTCTAGCTTGGGCTACTCTTTTCTTGATGCCATATCTTCTTGATTTCTCTTAGAAAGTCGATTGCAAGGGAATGATTTGAGGCTCCTCCATGGCCTTAGTCTTTTTCTTCAAGTCCCTTGCTGCCATTACCAGTTCTTCATGGCCTGGCATGAACTCATCATCTGTAGATTTTGATCCTCCAGCCATGACCATTTCTTCACTATTTGCACTATATTATCTTGGTGCGATTCATGGGATTCTTTGGTGTAGTCGAGAGAAAGTGCTCTCCATCGGCTAAGAGTCGGTAGAAGGGAGTTAGTAAGCCATATCTATCATGTTTTAAGCTTCACATCCATTCCATTTTGACATACCACGGAAAGCCTTTTGTGTGGGTTACGCATACATAGAGTAGGAGAAAAACCCCTAGTATCTGCCATTTTTTTAACTAAAAACCCCTCTCATATTGTATTTGAATTTTATTATACGTGCAACCCCTCCCCTTTAAATGGGCCACCATTTAGTAATCGACGACATAATATAGTAATTAACAGCAATAAGGCAGGTTTGGGGCAGGGGTCAGGAGAGAAAAAAAAAGGTTGTGGGCATATGAGGAAGGTAAATGAATGTATCTCGAATTTATATGTGTCGAAATGTATAGTGAGAAGAAGAGGCGAATTCGCACAAAGAATGCACTAAAAAACTTAGCCGATCACAACCATTACAACAAGTAAAGATGTAAAGGAAGACGTAAGCTCTTGTAGAGAATGTTGAATTCAATTAAATCTAGCACAGTTGTATGGGATTGAACCAACCAAATATAAATTGTATAGCCGCATGGTTGGTCACATTTGATAAAGATGACGGAGAGGAAGATGAAGCATAGAATTACAAAGAACATTGTAAGTGAAATAGCAGCTTGCTTGTGTTACAAAAGTCCTAAGAAGGCAGTATTGAAAAGCAACACGAATTGTTTTTCTCGGATTATGAGCAATATTTGTCGTTTACATATAGATGGAAAAATTGAATGTGAGGGACATGCACAAAGATAAGGCATCAGAAACGTTGTGTCTCTTGCAATTTTGAAAAGTGAAGTTGAGTTTTTGTTGACCTTTTTTATAGAGCCACTAAAATCTTTACTAGGAAATTGCCCACCTTTGGTGGGAATTCCATGTGCTTGTATTTTAAGATAGGGGCATAAATGGAGTCTTCTGGATATCTCAGGGCATGGAAAAGAGTTTGCACCATTGTTTCATTTTTCTATCACGAAATGAAATATTTGCAATGGTCCTAAACCATGTCTTTTGTTTTTAGCAAGTATTCTCATATGTATTACTTGCCATATGAAGACCTTTCTTATATACCTAGGTACTGAGTGTATGTTCTCCAATCCTTGATATAGTATATGCCTAAGAATTTGTTGGGATCAATGATCCCAAATAATTGATAAGAATGCACCACGATTTCAACTTTGCTATTAGAAAAATAATGGAATGCAACTCATTAGTTCCAAAATGCAAACATTGTATAATTCCAAGTTACAATCAAGCCACATCTTGATTAACTTGTAGAGAAGGCCCTGCTATGATGATTCAAAAGCTCAAGGCAAATTAGGATGGTAAATTTTTATCCCAACTAATATGATTCCCAAGACCAACTGAACCCTTCAAGCAGGAAGCATCGTGGCTTCACTATCTAGAGTCTAAAACATATTAGCATCTATCATCACTCTTCATTTAATATTACAGTTTACATTCAGTAACAATTCTCCAATTTTCATGGATGGCTAATTTGCATAATTTTCTGCATTAAATCTTTAGGAACAAGGGTGTCAAAGCTAAAATCTAGTTTCTAACATTCTATGCAAGAATTTCAGGTCTTCCATGCCAATGAGTTCTTTTATGAACATCCCTCATGAATGTAAAGTAGTAATGCTTCAAAAGATATAAATATCCAATTCTTGCAAGCTCCCTACCCATCCATAGTCAAAGACCCTGATAAGTCTCTTGTGCAACAATAAATTTTCAACTGCTACTCGAAAATCAGATAAGTAACATACAAGAATAGCTTCTGTACATACAGAATTATTTTTCTGGACGTATAAAGTGCAAAAATACATATTTTTAGGTAAAATACATATTTCCCGTATTTTTCCCTCGCTGGCCCAAAAAAAATTTCACGTAAGCGAAACTAAATTTAAAATAATAATAATAATAATAATAATAATAATATTTTTGCTAAAGCCCGAAATATCATTTTAAACTACGCTTGGCTTGTTTTTAAACAAGCAAAGCGATTGGTTTTCGGGCTTCTGAAATAAAATAAAATAAAATAAAATAATTTCAATTTTTTTTCCACGTAAGCGAAATAGCTGTTTCGCTTACACGAAAACAGTCTCGCGTAAGCGAACCTATCCCTGGTAACATATGAGGTTGTTCATGTTTTTTACTTACCTTAATGCTCCAATGGAATTAATTCTACCTAATAATTGTAGAGGAATGGCATCTTATTGATCTACAACTTTGGTCCTTAAACAAGCACATGCAAGATTCAAATAGACATTGTCTTATTTTGGTTGTTACTTGCAGTCATCAACTACCAAAATATCATGTGAAGAGACAACCTGTAAATAAATAGGGCCAACCAAGCAAATGTCCCTCTTATGCTATTCAAGCCCCTGCTGTAAAGGTGTTTGGTATGATCTCACAGCTTCTCCCAACTACTTGGCATAGGCGACTCAAAGTCAATATCTTGCCATGCATTTCAGACTTGCACTTCAACTAGTTCCCAAATTCTCTGTCTCTATTATACTCAGTGCTGCATTTCATCAACTTATATGTGTAGAATAATGTGAATGTGTAGCATTGCATCTCTGCATACCACACACCAAAACTGTTACGTACATATGTTAGGCCCTAAGTCATGTAGGTATGTTACACACATACGTTGGGCCCTAAGATCATATAGGACCATCAAACCTAAGGATTATAGGTTTAAAGGACAAGTGACATTAATGCATGCATGCATATGCGTGGTAGCATGCCACTACAGTTGGTATCCTACATCTCAAGGAAGGGACATCATATACAATCGTTTTGGGAACGATTGGGAACTGCACTATGTTGCAGTATGCATCTGAGGGATCAACGCAAGTTTGGCGTGGGAAGTCCAAGGGGCTCAAGGAGTGGGGAACTCAGGGGATTCACGGTAGTCAGATTGGACCTCTTTTGAGGTTTGTAACATTGGTATCAGAGCACATGTTTGATTCCCCGTTGGGGCAACTATAGAGGTAGTTCGTGGGAATGTATGTTTCCTCTCATGGTTGGGGGCAGCCACATGCTTGAGGACAAGCATCCTCTGGTAGTGGGAGGACTGTAATGAATATAGCAGGGCATGGGATAAAACCTTAGAGAGGTTAGGGCTCAATAAGAATCTGCCCTTTTGGCTAGTGTTTAACATTGGTATTGAGTATTATCACTATTCGTGGACAATATTGCTTTTTTGAGTTGACTTATGTGGAATGGAGTGCACTCCTAATGCATTCATAAGATCTAACTCGACTCAACCCTTCCTGACTCTAGCATATCGGGGCATCTTTGACTAATGGTTTTTTAGATTCTTATCTTGTCATTAGTATCATATTATCCAATTGGGACCTTGTATCTATTGTTCCATCAAGAACCTCAGATTTTTTATGAAGCATTTACCAAGGAGTCACTAGAGTGGAAGCCCAGCTTCTACCTTAGTTCACACTCAGTGCAACTAAGTGCCTGATACTAGTCAGGTGAATTCGTAAACTAATGCGAATTACATATTCTTTATTCTAGATCTAAGAATACCATACTATAGAAGACCGTGATTCTTTATGATTATAATCAATTTAGTGGTAATACCCATAGACCATCCAAAACTTCCAACAACCGTACCACCTTAACTCATCCTTTTGATCTTTCACCAGAGATCTTGTTGCAACATCAACCCTAGGTTAACTCTTGCATTTTTAGAGACCCTACTCTATAAATAGACAATGCACCAATGACGACTAATCATGAATTCCAATTGGACTTTCTATCACAACTTTCAGAGTTGACTCTCTTACTCCAAGCATTATCAAGAATCCACCGTTAAGCACTATTGTGCTCTTGCATGTTAGGATTTATTACTAAACCCAACACCCTTTACATCTTGTGATGTAAAGCCACGTGCAATATTCAACACTACTGGATCTTGTGGCGAGATCAATCACTTCCTGATGCCACATGGGGAGTGAAGTGTACATACAACAAAATCCTCACCTAACTCAAAACCCGTGGAGGCCACATAAGGATTTATAGAGTCATTATGAGGTTAGTTACCAAAAGAATTGGAGACTTGCATCAGGGATGGCAAGTAGTGACCCAAGGAATGTGTTTCAAAATACACATACTCCCATGATCCTCGGGGTCCAAGGATTTGAAGGGGGGAGGTATGCTATGTACATATGTTAGGCCTAGGTCATATATGTACGTTACATACATACTTTGGGCCCTAAGGTCATATAGGACCATTAGATCTAAGGATTATAGGTTTAAAAGATAAGTGGCGTTAATGCATGCATGCATATGCATGGCGGCATGCCAATAGAGTTGATATCTGTATAAGAGATCATAGATCTCAAGGAAGGGATAGCATGTACAATCGCTTTTGGGAATGATTGAGAACTACACTATATTGCAAAAAAGATAGATCCGAGGGATCAACGCAAGTTTGGCATGGGGAGTGGGGGAACCTAGGGGGTTCACGGTAGCCAAACTAGACCTCTTTTCATGTTTGTAACAAAAATAACAAAACGCCATGGCATCACACTCTTGCCTTGTGTATATGGTGTGTGCAATTAAATTGCTTGTATGTATCAAATAGAAAACATCCAACAAAGAAAGGCGGATAATAATGATTGACAAAACATAGAAGCATAAAACCTTCCTATGGGACACACGCATGATAGAGCCAATCTGCTTCAAATGTCTTGTAATATCACAATTTGCAATATGTATTCCTCGGAGATATTCTGGTCTACATCATGCTATGTTTGGGTAAGATTGAGCTTATGTACACCGATCCAAACTCTAAATGAACTACATTTTTACACTTATTGTCACTTTGGAAGTGCATATAGACAATAAAAGAGGATTCATAAAAGATATTTACACCATACCAAAACAAAGCCATAGCCATGATGTGCCTTTATTGAAGATATTTGGACAAGCCAATCCAATATTTTTTCTATGTTCGGTTCAATTGAGCATTAGTCGGTGAAAATATGACTTTGTAAGTTAAAGTTCCAATAACTGCCATTCAGAAGGCATCTTCCTTATGTAAGCAAAAGCATCTTTATGGTAGGTGGTAGAACTTAATAAAGGTTGCCAAACCACTTCAATTCCATTAACCACACATAGGTGTAAGATTACGATGTAAGCGGAGGTCACTCCATCGTTAGCTACTATAACTCACAATAAACTAAAGGGTTTTGAAGGCTCTCTCTTACTTTTTTTCCATAGCCACCACATTCAGGGCTCAATTTGAAGGATTAAGCCCAAACTAATCGAGTTCGCTAAAAATATGTGGCTTCATGCAAACACATTACTTTTGCTATAGGGCCGAACAACGAGATCCGTGTGGGGCGAATTTGAAAGGATTCTTTCTTGTTTATAAGGCACAACCAATAAGGGTATATTATATGTAAGAGTCCTAAGCCATCACCACAAAAATGAGGGCTTACCCTTAAGGCAATCAATAAAATACAATTCACATTTTCCTTTTTTTTTTTTTTTCCTTCATGGCTACCATACCATGGTCAATGGAGTCTTCATGGACGTTAAAAATCCTACCTATCTATCTAAAATGTGGTATAGTGATCCAACAAAAGTTAGACGCATGTTATTCCAACAAGTTTCTTATAAATTGGTGGCATTTGGCATATATAAATTTGGAAGAGGGGTTAATTCCCCTTGCGGGCACTGTTATGGCAAATAAAGCGAAAGCCCGAGGGCGAGCCTTTGTTTATTTGCCATAACAGTAACAAGGGGATTAACCTTTAACCGCGAGCAAGCCCGCCTCACCCGTTTGCCGCACCCATAGCTGCCCAGTCGTTTATCACTCACCCGGCTGCACCCATAGCTCCCGGATCGTTTATCATCTCCCGGATCGTTTATTGCGGCTTTCGACGCATCGCCCATACCTAGGTTATCAGTTCCCAGCCTGAATTATCAGCATCCGAGGCTAAATCTTGGGTTCAAAGTGGATGCATCCGGGGGCTCTGTGCTCACGCTGGCGGATTGTTATGCTCTATACTTGAGCTTGAATCAACGTATTGGGGATTTCTTGGATTAGAAAGCTCGCGGTTAAGGGTAACTTATGTCTACTTTCAAATACTTCTTTATTTATTTATTGTCATCACGTAAAAACTGGCCATGCTATTTTCATCCCTCTGAGGCAATAAAATCATGACACATGGCAATTTTTCTTTTTTTTAGCAAATATGTCGCTACAATTGTTGCTTCGCTTTTTGCTATGCATTCTGTTTTTTATTCTACAATTACTCTAGATTCTACAAAGACATTTTATATTACAGTAATTAGTCATGATCGAGGGTTAGAAATAGCTTGCTCAAGTTTTCCGTTAAGAGGCTTAAGAAGGGGGGAGGGGGGGGGCATTCCTCTATATGCCAAATCGTAACTCATGTTCATACTGTGAAATCGATAAAAGCTGTATTGGCATCATTTACTTTCCAAACCAGTTTTTGGGACCCAAAAAATCTATTTTGCAGTTCCAGATATTCCTAAAGATAAGCTCCCAAGATTGGTGCTTACATCTCCATATATAGATGATGCATTTATGTCAAGCAAACTAGTCGTCTGCCCAGAAGCATTCAGAATAGAAACTAGGTATGCATCCTTGCAAGAAATTGGAAGTAGCAGGCAGGCATGTCATAAAGAGGGATCGAAGCTAATGGATGGATTCAAGACAAATCACAAGAACATGAACAAGGTTTAGACCAATAACATCATACATTGGATAATTGCCACAAGGATGTACCCATACGCCAACCAAGAGACAAATGCCGGAATAGAGTTTCATCGTGACCACATAAAGAGAAAACTAGGGATGAGAAGACTAAGGGTCTCAAACCTTTCTTTGAGAGGAAAGAGAATTGATTGGCTGATATACATGCTAACATGTATATTAGAAATCCACATGTCATATGACAAAAGTTCAAGAAGGATGAGGGTTTCAAAACCAATAGGATGCGTAAGCACATAGTTGAGATAATAATTTTAGGGCACAAGCCATTCCAAATGGAACTCTTGGATGGCTAAAACTTTAGGGAAGGGGACCAAGTGTGGAGTCAGAATATGGATGCTTTTGAAGATAATTGAGAGGTATTGCCCTTTACTTAGTCCTACATGAACATGTATAACTAGCAAATGGGAAGCTCACATATGAAGGCCATACCTTATCATTTAGAGATGGTCTTTGCATTCCTTTGAGAAGACACTAAGTCCATTTGCCTTCTTCCTCTTCTTACTACCCTCTAAAAAGGTGCTTGGTTTAGCAAATGATCTTGCCATTGAAAAATTTCCACCATGGATAGACTTGGAGCAAGCTCCATTGTGCATCTATTTAGCCTTTCCTACTTGTTGCTAAGTTCTTCTAACTCTAGTACCTTTTTGTTCTAGCTTCGGATCTTCTCCAATGCCATCATGGCTAATATCATTGTCAAATAAAACACCATTGCATGACCCTTCATCGCAAGAAGGCCCGGTGTCATCATACGCTTCAAAGAAGGCACCTCAAATTCATTAAGTCGCCACGGACAAAGCTATGTAAAGTTCCACAAACCATTAAAATATCTTCCTCTTTGTAGTTGGCCATCATTTGAGTCACTTTCAATTGATGCTTGCACATGTTGCCTTTCATGCCCCATGGACAATCACAAAAGGACCAATGCTGATGAGCCACATCGTCACTTGGTGGGGAATATATAATGTACTAGTATTACTCTCCGGCTTTACACCAGATATGGTTCGTGCATTAAAGATGCCTTGTTGGTTCTCGTTACCTAATCTTCCTCCTGATCTAATGGCTCATCAATTTTTAGTTGCAATTGCAACGGGACTTGGGGTTCATATCTCACACTCCATCCTGAACGGTCCAAGGATTTGTGTTCTATGCCAGTGGACTCGCCTTTACCGGAATGTATAGTTGTGAAGAGTGGGTCTTGGTATAAGAAGTTGGATCTTAAGCTTCTGAATGGTCCAGAATTAGCCCGTTTGCGTCCTGATAAGGAGGCTTTTGCTAGCTTTCGTCGAGATAATTGTGCATCTCAGGCATCTGTTCAAAATTCTTCTCAGGTTCAAGCTCCCATTGTTATTTCTTCATCTATTCATGATTAATCGCATCGATCCGCGACAGCGGATCGGCATTCTAGAATAGGGCGAGCATGCATGTCTTGCATGCATGCGGGCAGCGCATGCCCTTTCTGGCTAGGGTTTCGCTATTTTAGGCGTGGTTCTGCATCTTCGTCTCATCGGCGCTTCCTCTTCTCTCAGCAGTACCTTATTCTCTTTGAACCCACCCTCCCCCCCTTCTTTGTTTATTGTATTGTGCATAAATTTTTGTTTATCATGTTCTTCTTCCACCCGCTGGGTGATGCTATCCTCTGGTATGTTTGTGTTGTCTCGTTTGTTGTGTTGGTGATGTGCAGGTTCAGGTTGGCGAGCGGCATCTGTTTCGACTTCTCCATGCGGGGGTTTTTGGGAGCGATTTTTATGCCTTCCGTTTGTCTAAGCCCTTGCCGGCTGCCGGCTTATCACTAGGTTTTTCCTCGAAAACCGAAAGGGCGGGGTTTTTAATCCCGGTGATAAGCTTTCTCGGGTACATCAGCCACTCATCTATTAGCATTGTATTTTTGGGGTCCAAATGATATAATTGGATTTCCCCTTTATTTTTGTGGATAGTTCGCATGTGTGCGCGCTATCCACCGCCCACCATTGTAGAAAATCTGAGATGAGATGAATGAGAAGCCTATCTATCTATTCGGGCGGTTTGTTGGTTCATGCGAGCCCTATTCTAGAATCTTTATTCGGTTGCTTTGCATTCCACAAGCCTATGGAAGATGCTCTACATACAATTCTGATGGTGTAGATCCTTATACACCATCACTGCAGCTATAGTTTCTACTACTCTCCACGTTGCTGCTTCTGCTTCTCATGCTTCTGAGATTGTTATAGCTGATGGGCCTAATCCTAAGTGCACTGAAGAGTCATGGCAACAGGTCAATTGGAAGAAAGCAGTGAGGAAGAAGTCCGGGTATATCATCTCATGAGCCTATCCTACCTCATACTATTCAGTGGCATGATAATTTGATGTCTGTTGATGATCATCTCGATGTCGCAGATCATGTTGATTGTGATGAGGCCATTAAATGCCTCAAGGTGGCACAAGGAGTATGATTATATACTGTGTATGGGTGGTTTTGCTTAGTGGACTATTTTGTCCTCTTGGTTTTGTGTCCCATGTCACAAATCCCTTGTATGTATCTTGATTTTCCTTGATAATAGATTGTCGTCCTCCAAAAAAAAAAAAAAATCCCAACCAACGGGGAATGGATTTCAATTTTGGTATGCGTCAGTGCTCAAAGGTTGCCATTCCTAATTTGTATGTTATCAAGGGCTTAGGATGTGGTATACTAATCTTATAGCAGGATGTGAAGGCATGGATAACTGATACCCTTTTTGAAGCCTACTTAGATCACTTCAAAAAACATGTTCCAGGAGGTGTATCACCTGACAGGGTACATTTGATGAGCTTTGATGGCCATGAAAGCCATGTGACAATTGAATCAATTAGAAAGGCCAAAGAATTTAGCCTCCACAAGCTGACTATGCTTCCACACACTTCACCCAAATTTCAGCCATTGGACATGGCTTGCTTTGGACCCGAGTGGTGCAGCTAATATAAGCCACATAGGGCATGTGCGTGCATAGGGTCAAGAGAAAGTGACCCTTATTTTCCCTCATATTTCATATACCCCTACCATATTTCTTATATAATTTATATGGAATTCAAGCAAAAAAACCTCCTCCCGTACTTATATGGTATGGCTGGGCAAAAAAAACCCCCTCCCTTACAATCACATGGTTTCTACAGTTTTTTGTGAGTGCACCCCTCGGGGCTTTGGACCATTCAAGCATGCTTTCAAGATATTAAGTGCCAAGCATATATCACAGGACAGAAACAAGGAGATGAGTAAAGAGAATCTTGCTACTTTGGCCTCCACTGCATCCAAACGAGATGTAACAACATGCAACATAAGGGCTAGATTTGAAGGTGATGGCCATTCAACAATTCTGCCATCAATCCTAACCCTATTGCAAACCAATGGAAAAAAGAGAAGCATGCTGCAATTCAAAATGTAGGTCCACCGCCACCAAAATGTAAGAGATAAAGGGAAGAACATCTTGAAGTAGATCCATTCTTAGTGAGCAACTTAGTTGCACATGATGGACTACACCATCTTGCAGCTGCAACAGATGGTGCACAAGCAGAGTCTATTCCTCCTGGTGAGTTACTTCTTACTAGCTTTTTTTTTCTAGCATTAGATGTTATTATAGTGGGATATGGAAACTAAGTGATGACTGTGTGGGAGATCCTAGTCCTGCAAACCTAGAAATTTTCAGCCAACAACCAGGTTAGACATGCTGAAGTATCTTCTTAAAACTTTCTTTAAGTTTTAGTGTTAACATTGCTAGATGGTTTTTTGAATAGAGTAGCTTGAATTCTGCCTGAAACACTGAGATATATATGTGCATCAAATACACGTTTATTAGGTGCTTAGCTCATAAATGTCAACTAGTTAGTTATGGGTGATGTTCATATAGCAGTCTGCATGGGTTAGAATTTGTTATTTTCAGAACTAATGGTAGAATTTGTTAATCTCAGATTGAAATAATTAGATTTTTAGTAAGGTACTTATAGAAGAGAGGACTAGATGCGGTATTATATTATGAATGATTGCTAAGATATTAATCTATATTATGATAGATCGAAGTTAGTTACAGCCAGTCCATTGAATTCATGGTAGATGATAAGCATTGGTGTGTATTTGGGATGTTAGCGCCTATGCAATGCCCCATGGCTTTCAGGTCATTTCTAGATTCATGATTCATTGCATGTGCTCGGTCGGCACTGCACCTTAGCTTAGCTGGATGGTGCTACGGAGGGTCTATTTATTGTAGGTTGGTCATTGAATTTATTGTGGTTATGAACATCTTCTGAATGTTATGTGCTGGGCAATCTGCATGGGTTGATAGAGATAGTTCACCTTGTATGTGGTTAATCGGAGTTGTTGTAAGTAAATGAATTTGAAGCTTTCTTTACACAAATATACAGTGTAGGTTGTCGTATAAAAGAAAGGTTTTGTGGTGAGGTAGAGCATATAATTATCCATGTTAATCCTGGAGCTGCTATGTTGCATGGCGCATTGTCCTTTCTAGAATATCTAAATCCTCATTATTATATATATTATTGCATCTTCTAGACATTGGAACACTGCATACAATTTTTTCAACAAACATGGGCCTTCATCGCGACAAGAATTTCCTTGTTTCAAAATAAATCCTTTGTACTTGTCGTTCTTTTCCACATCATATTGTTATAGTTTGTTATTGATTTTGCTGTTCACATGAGCATGGCCTTCTCTCAGTGACGGTTTCGTTTGCATCGATTCTTCATCTCCAGCCTTTTGTACTCCTTCAAAGAAATTTAGCAACATGTGGAAGCCTGGTTCTTCTACAGACCAAAACTTTTGTTCGACCTCCCTGTGATATGAAATAAGCTTTTGCTCTTCAACAAAACCTGTTTTGTTTGAGACGATTTTCTGCCTTGAATATCCTTTGACAGACCAAAAAATTGGGCATTTGTTTTCCCTAATATAATACTCGATAGAGAACGACTCAGATATGGACATGGTGGAGCTTTCTCTGGTATTACCCTCTGATGTAAATTCATCTGCACATATAACTGTTGCTGCTGCTTCCTTCTCCAATAGACACTAGTCTCCAGAATAATCTCCTAAAGCATTACTTTCAAAAATTCTTGGGGCTTTAGACTCTGCTCCTTCCTTTGATTTACCAATGCGGGCTCTTCCTGGAAGCGCCAGTCATTCTGCCTTTTGATTATCTGCATTTTGCCTTTGCACCTCGGCCCCAACTTCTTGTAAAATGTCCTTGTGACCTTTGGAAGCTAAGCTGTCTGGAAAACCATCTTCTTGAACAAAGACATCAAAACGTTGTGGACTTTGAATCTGGACCCTATCCGCATTTCTGTGGCTCCTTCAATAATGTCATCTGATGCATAGCACAGGCTTCAAAGATCGTGCCCTATTTTGATCTTCTTTGGCGGCTTGATTATCGTCGGGGCATCTTGCATGGAACTCAGATATCTCAAGCGAGATGTGGTTAATGTGGCCAAAAAGTTGGTTAATGTGCCCAAAAAAACCAGGCTTCAAACTGCACGTCGGGGGCAAAAATTTCAATCGACTGGTTCTTTCTGCTCTATGGGCAGTTTGTTCGATCTAAAAACCATGCCAATCACTTTGTCTACCCCATTTATACTAGATTGGTGAAGAAAGGAAGAGATTTGAGGCAAAATGGAGCGGATCGACCAAAAGCATAAAAAAGCGAGTTGGTTTTGGGCTTCAAAGCTGTATTTGTTCTTCATGGGCGTCACGGCCACATTAACCACATCTTGCTTGAGATATGCGACGTTCCATCTTGCATCACGGCCTCATCAATGCAAGAAATTTCCTTCAAGGAGCCACTTTCTACAATCAATTTGGCTCTAAATTGCCCTTCCGCTTTAGTAGCATCGGAATGTCATCTCTTTGCAATGGGCGATGTGGGCTTCAAAGCCCGACCTTCTCGGATCAGTTTAAGAAAATAAATATGTGCTCTGATACCATCTTAAATAAATACAACAATGCCACGGTTCTATTGCGTTAGCAATAGAACCGACATTCCTTGGATGGGGACGCCTCACCCTCACATCTCTTATTTATTTCGCCTCTTCTTCCCTGCTCATTCATCGGCGTTCTCTTGAGCTAGTATTCTCCTCCTTCTTGATCCTACCAGTTTTTTATTCTAGTCTATCTCTTCTAGCCTATCTTTTCTAGCTTCACATCGATTAGCTTCAATAGGGAGAGTTCAAGAGCTTTCTCTTGGTCGGATGCATCTTATCGCCTCGATGATGATCCTGAGGGATCCTGGCCACGTAGTGCAACATAGCTGGTGCAGGACCACTGTTAAGTTAAGACACTTATCTATGCAAGGGTTGCATCGGTTCCGGCTACGATCTATGCAAGGGTTGCATCGGTTCCAAGCTACGATCTGCAATCATGAGCTTCAAATCGAGCGACCTCTTCCAGATAAGTCTATTTTCTTTGATTCCAATTCGTTTGGTCTGCTGGTTGTGCTTGGTATGGCTGTGTTTAGAGCTCTGGAATTTTTGGGCAGCTTGCCAGTTAATTACCCCTCTCTACTTTTTTGGGTTTGCTAGCAGAGATCTCTTTGGTTTCTTAAACTGGACTGTTGCCCTTCCCTTTTCTGCTTCTGGTCTTTCCTTTTTTCTTTCCCTTTTTTAGATCGGATCGCCCTGTCTTGGATGAGGCTCTTGCAATGGTCCAAATCTCTTGAGTTTGGCCTTGCTTTTCGGTTTCTGTTTTAGATTTGTTTTTGACGGTTTGGCTGGTTGATCTCTCAAGCTTCCAGTCTTGCGACCTGTTTTTGTGCAAGATGGGTATTCGATTTTGCCTTCTGTCAGATCGATTGGCGGTAGGGCTCCACTTAGAACTTTCTTTTTTGCCTTCCTGGGCTTTCCTGAATTGGTTTTGCCATCGTTTTCCTTCTGCGATGATTGTTGCATGTTTTCTCCAACTTCCGGTTCTTACTTGAATCAGTTATGCTGGATAGCTCAGACATCTAGTCTTGCAATCGTCCTGGTTGTGTTAGTCTGCTGTTTGGGTTTCGAATCGACCTCCTTTAGCCAGATCGATTGGGTTTGGGATGGATTTCGCTACCTATTGCCTCACCTTATACGTATCTCGTCGTTAGTTCCTGATCCTCGGCCTCTATCTTGGCCTCTGTTTTCCCTTTCTAATCTACCGCGGTTTGCATAACTGGCGGCGCCTCGCCTCTGTTCCCCCTTTGCGCTATCACGGGTTAGTTAGGAAAGGGTTACCTGGCCCCTCGGTTTCCCTTGTCCCCTTGGTGGGGGATACCAAAGTCCCTACTTCCCCCTATTTATTTTGTTGATTCTAATGGGTTTTGTTACGTCCACAGTTAAGCAAGACTAGGCAAAAAGTTGAATCTGGATTGTTATTGGTCTTTTTGTGAGAGTGCTTCTCCATTGTCATGGAGACCAAGGGAAGTTCGATAGTTATTTTTTGTTCTTTCCATGAGATTCTATTAGAAAGCTTGACTACGAAGTGTTTTCATATTCCATTTAATTCGTCCCTAACAATGCCGATGTTTGTTTTGTACATGGTTCGGGGTAGTTTCACGAGGGGTGCCCTAGGGTGTTTTCACATTCTGGTTTTCTACATACATGTATTGGGTTTTGGTTCTTGCTTATATCATAAAATCTTACTCACATAGTGTTGTTTGGAAATTTTAAAAGCGGTCATTGGTCCATTACTAAGCTGTTGGCTCTCTAATTTCATGTGCATTTGGCTCTCTAATTTGATGTGCAGTTAGTTGGGGCATGGGTCAACAACATACTCGGAAGGTGCTTGTTATTCTGTTTAGGTTACATTGCACAGGTTAACTAGGGTTTGGATCTACGTGATATCATGTTTGCTTAATATCATGTTTGCTGTATTCTGGTTGCATGTGATGTTTTACATATATTTGGTTGGTGGTATTCACCGTAGATATTCTCATTTCGGCACTCTACAAAGTTTCTTTCATATAGTTTCTGTGGTTTCGACACTCTACACAGTATCTTTGATGCATATTTTGGTTTTTAGTATAATGCTTGTCTTTGCATAGCTTTTTATTGTGCCTTAAGCCTTTACGCGTGCGTAGATGGCTTCATCTAATGCATGGGCTTCATGCGTTAAGCTTTTTACGTGTGCCTAGATGGTTTCATCTATTGTGCTTTAAGCCTTTACATGTGCCTAGATGGTTTTACGCTTCTCCATGGTTTATGAATGAGCATTAGATCCATTTTAGTAGTGGTTTCGTTTTTAGCCCATTTGTTGCATTTGATCTTTGGATTCGGCGCTTGGAATTTTCTTGTATATATTTTCGTGGCCTTTCTTGTTTCAACCTTCAGTATGTTCATCACGAAGTCACCTATCACCCCTCCATTAAAGTCACATTGACGTTTTAGATTTTGTATTGCTTGGCACTTACTAATGTTGGTTATGTCGGCAGTTCAGTTTCCCATGGCTAGTAGATCGATGGTAGTTATCATATCATGGTTTTATTTTCTAGACTAGATTTTTTTGAGGGCTCAATATAACATCATTCTTGTCATGTTTTGGATGGCATATACTACATATTCATTTTACTTGGTCTCATCTGGTCATCATATTTACTTCTACCTCTTGCATTACATGGTTGCTTTTTTCCGTATGTGTTGGAGACTGTCCAGGGCGTTGCAAGCTGTGGTCGTTTTTTGACATTGCTTTGTTGGTTTGGTACACACTTTTGGATCCTTTTTTAGACTCCTTGCGTCTGCGATAGGTGTGGTTGCATACGTCATTCACAGCGCACAGTCATGTTTATTCTTGTTCTTTTGTTCTTTGTTCCCTTTTGTCCTGTTCATTCTATTTGCCTTTGTCGTTATTCGTTTTTCCTTGTGTCTCCTACTATTTCATTTACTTTGCATTGTTTCTCCTACTGTTTCATTGACTTTGCATTGCTTTGGGTTGGGTTCGAAGTGCTCCAGTGTTCATCCTCCCTTTGGTGCTGTCGCTAATGTTAGTCTCTAGTATTGTCCTGTTTACTGCACGGATCTCGTTCTACTTGACATTCTTTTTTCAGCTGCTTTAGTCTTGTTTATCCGTATTTCCTCTGTTGGTCATTGGTTTCATGAGCCTCCATGCTCTACCTGTTCCACTCTAAGCAGTTTTTATGTTTCTAGGTGTTTTTTACATGATTGTCACTTGAGATCTCTTTGTCTGTGTTACTCCATTTTCTACGTTTCTATAGTTTTCGCTTTGACCCAATTTGTAGTAATTTCTTGTTCATGCTGGTTATGTTCTCATCTGCACTCTGTCGAGATTACTTATTGGGCATTTATGTGTGCTTTGCTCTTATTGCATCGTCATTTTTCGTGCTCCTTGGCGTTGTTTGCACTTGTTATTAGATTCACCCATTTTGTTTTAAGTATCTTGTTTGCCTCATCCCTCCTAGACTTGACACCCCCTTGTACATCTAGTCTTTTCAAGAATCTCGTAATATTTGGTACTATTCCTTCAGTTCAAGTTACATCATTATTTTCATTGCTATTTTATGGCTTTATTTTGTTCCCTCGTCTCCTTTTTCATTCCATTGTCGCACTTTTGGCATGCTGCTTTAATGTTTCTACTTTTGGTGTCTTTTTGTTTGTGTCTTGACAAGCTCTAGTGCTACTTGTCCCATCTTATTTGTTATGGATTGTCCGTTTTTGTCTTTTCCCTTGGGTTTCTTACCCCCCTTTTCATTCTTTCTTTCTTTCTTGTCCTTGCCATTTTCACCCTTTTTGTTTCATGATTCCCTTGTTGGGTTTGATTTAATCCATTATTGGATTTGTTTTAATAGTTCTGACATGTTCCATTTACTTCCCTTGTGTTGCTTGTTGCTCCTTTCTATTTTTTGCTAGCTGAGTTGGTTCGGTTTTCTCGTATCACTGTGACGTAATTGCACTTTTCTCTCAAATCGTTTCTTTGTTATTGTTGTTATTTGATTGTCGTTTCATCGATTGGTTGGATTTTTTCATCTTTCACTATATTGTTTTATTTGTTCACTTATGTTTTTCGCTGGTCGCACCCTCGACTTCATTCTTTTCTTTGGCCTTCGTTGTCTCATTTATCACTGTATGCTCCTCATTGTTCCAGTCTTCTAGCCCTCTTTTCTCTCTCCTCTTCCCTCGTTCTCGGTGTTCTCTATTCGCTCCTTTTCAATAACTTTTTGTTTGACCCTTGTAGCCTCGTCTCTTCCTTTGTTTTCTACGTTTCATATTCATCTCTTTTCCAGGTCCTCTATTTTGTCCATGATGTGCCACATCTTCTTGCCTCATCTAGCTCTCCTATATGACTGCTTTTTATGTCCCATCGATTCCTAATGTTTTTTCAGATCCTTCCCTTTCTGGGAGCTTCATCTTTTCCACTTCTTGATGTCTTTTTGGCTTCGAAAGTACTCCTGCCTTGCTCACGTTGGCCTTTACGTGCTTTCTGTCTTGATTATACATTTTATAATTTCTTTTGTTTCTTCCATTCGTTAGGCTGTGTATTTTGAGATGTGCCCCTTTTGATATCATTTTTCCGCTTCTGGTCCATGAGTCGTTTGAAATCTTTAATTTGTTAATATCATCATGATCGTGGCATGATATGTCCTTACCCCATAAGTACCTTTTCCCGTCTCGAATTGCATCTTTTTGTGTTCCTCATTTTTATGTCCCCTTTTTCAGTTTTCTCTACAGTATTGCGTTGTGTCCTTCAATTTTTATGTTCTGTTTTCCATCTTTCTCTTCATTGTTACATCGTGTTTTTCATTTTCATACATCCCATCATTTGGCTTCCAGCTACCTTGCTTCTTCTACTTCTTTCTTGCTTCATTGTCTTTTTCTCTTTTTATTCCTTTTTTGCTCCAATTCTTCTTGGTCTCCTCCTCCCTATTTACTCACAGTTGCCTTGGGTCTCATTTGCTCTCGGGTGAGCCATCTTCTCCGGTTCTCACGAGACTCATTTTTTGATTGCTCGCCTCGTTTGTCTCATTGCTTTATTACGGGTTGTCTCATTATTTGTTGGTATCTCTGCTATCTCTCTGTTCCATTAATGTCTTGTAGTCTAGCCAACATGTTTACCATTTTCTCCTTTCATTTGTTTCATCTTCTTTTACTCCGTCGACTTAGTTTGCTCTATCCTTGTTTGGGTAGGTTCCTCTTCTATCGGCCACTTGTTGTGTCATAGGACCCATCCTAGAATGCCACGGTTCTATTGCGTTAGCAATAGAACCGACATTCCTTGGATGGGGACGCCTCACCTCACATCTCCTATTTATTCTGCCTCTTCTTCCCTGCTCATTCATCGGCGTTCTCTTGAGCTAGTATTCTCCTCCTTCTTGATCCTACCAGTTTCCCTTACCCTCCCTCCCTTGATGGTTTCCTACATTAGGCCATGTCTATTTTTCCGTTTTCCATTATTCCGTTTTATTGTGGAAGTTGCTTCGGTTCTTTTTTGGTCGCTTGGTCATCTTTATTTTTTTGTCTATCTTTCTATACCTCTAAGGTTTCTCATGACTTTTGACATCCTTCATGTGTCGTTTCTATGTTTTTGTAAGGGTAGAGATTTTTATGCCTCATTTTGCTCGGCATGGCACTGTAGCCTCTGATGCATACTTATTATTGTTTTTCTTTCTCGGCGTGGCACTGTAGCCTCCGAGGCATATTTATTATTTTGCTCCTCCTTGGCGTAGCCTTTGTAGCCTCAAGGTTTTCTTCTTTTTATTCTCGGCGTGGCAATGTAGCCTCCGAGGCGTACACTAATCGGATGTTTTTTGGCGATGGTCATTCGGTGGGCGGTTCTGATTGGTCGGTTGTTGTTTCTTCCTCGGCGTGGCCTTGGAGCCTCAGAGTGCTATTATATTCTTTTTACACAAGTACGGTTTGGAACAGGCCTTGGCTTAAAGCTCCTAACTTTCTAATGGGTCATTCTCGTTTTCAAACTTTCTAGTGCAGATCTTTTTTGCAGTTCTCTCGGTTATCAGCGCCTTCATGTTCGTGGCGGCTCCGTGGCCGGCATTATCTTTGGTAACTTTCAATGAGAGCATTGGCGGCCGTCATTAGGGGTTTTCTCGAAAATTCAAAGGCGAGTTTTCTCATCTCGATGAGGAAGCGGTGGTCGGGTTTTCTCACATTTGCATATACCAATAGCGGATAATCGTCTTGTATCTAACACTCTTGATTTTATCATGCTCTCGATAAATTGTCTAGTTTTCGGAGCATGTTCGATTCAAGCATTTGATTTTCTATCCCTAGTAGGGGGATCAATATGTACTCAAAGATTTTACAAAAGCTCAATGAGAACACCACTTCACTTCGGCCACTTGTTGTGTCATAGGACCCATCCTAGGAATGAAGATTATATTGATTGAGTTTATATCAGCCAAATGTGGCTCGTACACATATAGGTAAGTACCTACAAGAGGACATGCATGTCTCTACACTAGAAGACATGTCTCCTGACATGACTAGGATTGCCACCTAGGCATGGTCACATGACACTTGTCATGTCATCAACCCTTGACCTATACAATCACTAATCCTATATTCTAACAGCTTGCAACCTTCTATATTTAGGAACCCCCTACACCTCAACTTCCCATTATAAACAACAAAACATTAGGCAAACATGCTTAAATTTTTTTATTGCTATAATAGTATCCGTGCTAAAATGCTTCCCTCGCCTATCTCCCAATTGTCATCCTCGAAAGTGCAATGCTACAACCTTTCTTTGGAGCAGATTCCCTCTAGCTTGGGCTACTCTTTTCTTGATGCCATATCTTCTTGATTTCTCTTAGAAAGTCGATTGCAAGGGAATGATTTGAGGCTCCTCCATGGCCTTAGTCTTTTTCTTCAAGTCCCTTGCTGCCATTACCAGTTCTTCATGGTCTGGCATGAACTCATCATCTATAGATTTTGATCCTCCAGCCATGACCATTTCTTCACTATTTGCACTATATTATCTTGGTCTGATTCCGCCGGGTTGCTGGTGTAGTCAGAGAAAGTGCTCTCCATCGGCTAAGAGTCAGTAGAAGGGGAGTTAGTCGCCATATCTATCATGTTTTAAGCTTCACATCCATTCCATTTTGACATACCACCAGAAAGCCTTTTGTGTGCAGTTCTGCATACATAGAGTAGGAGAAAAACCCCTAGTATCTGCCATTTTTTTAACTAAAAACCCCTCTCATATTGTATTTGAATTTTATTATACGTGCAACCCCTCCCCTTTAAATGGGCCATCATTTAGTAATCGACGACATAATATAGTAATTAACAGCAATAAGGCAGGTTTGGGGTCGGGGTCGAGGAGAAAAAAAAGGTTGTGGGCATATGAGAAAGGTAAATGAATGTATCTCGAATTTATATGTGTCGAAATGTGTAGTGAGAAGAAGAGGCGAATTCGCACAAAGAATGCACTAAAAAACTTAGCCAATCACAACCATTACAACAAGTAAAGATGTAAAGGAAGACGTAAGCTCTTGTAGAGAATGTTGAATTCAATTAAATCTAGCACAGTTGTATGGGATTGAACCAACCAAATATAAATTGTATAGCCGCATGGTTGGTCACATTTGATAAAGATGACGGAGAGGAAGATGAAGCATAGAATTACAAAGAACATTGTAAGTGAAATAGCAGCTTGCTTGTGTTACAAAAGTCCTAAGAAGGCAGTATTGAAAAGCAATACGAATTGTTTTTCTCGGATTATGAGCAATATTTGTTGTTTACATATAGATGGAAAAATTGAATGTGAGGGACATGCACAAAGATAAGGCATCAGAAACGTTGTGTCTCTTGCAATTTTGAAAAGTGAAATTGAGTTTTTGTTGACCTTTTTTATAGAGCCACTAAAATCTTGTACTAGGAAATTGCCCACCTTTGGTGGGAATTCCATGTGCTTGTATTTTAAGATAGGGGCATAAATGGAGTCTTCTGGATATCTCAGGGCATGGAAAGAGTTTGCACCATTGTTTACTTTTCTATCTGAAATGAAATATTTGCAATGGCCCTAAACCATGTCTTTTGTTTTTAGCAAGTATTCTCATATGTATTACTTGCCATATGAAGACCTTTCTTATATACCTAGTATGCTTGAAAGTGTATGTTCTCCAATCCTTGATATAGTATATGCCTAAGAATTTGTTGGCATCCAATGATCCCAAATAATTGATAAGAATGCACCCTGATTCCACTGCTATTCCAAAAAATAATGGAATGCAACTCATTAGTTCCAAAATGCAAACATTGTATAATTCCACTGTCGGATTGGCATATTACTCTTTTTATTCCATAATCTACACCGTGCACGAAAATTCCTCGTTTGTGGGGTATGCAAGTACAAGATTTGCTATCTTGTATAATAAGATTCGCAAAAATACTATAAGATTTCAATAGGAATACTATATGGTGTTGATTTCATGACGTCAAAAAATACAATTATGAGGGCTCTCGCCGCCCCTACGCCACCCAGGTGTGAATATGCACCCAAACCAAAGGGGGTTTAAGGGGATTTTAATTTAAATGTGTTGGATCCAATGGTTATATTTATTAATGTCAATGGTAGTTATGTGTTGGTTATTATACTAAAATTTTTTTGGCCCCGGGGCCATAAAAAAAGCGACGTGAGAATATAAAAAGACATTTAAAACATGTAGCAATATGTGTTATGTGTTTATGTTAATAATGTTAATTTATTATAATAGTGGAGTCTCCAAACTAAACATATTTGTAAATTATGCACTTGAACAATTATATTAAATTTGAGAATACACCATTTCATTGTGTCTAATAATAAACCAACCGCCTGTACAATAACCTCTCCAACTTGCTTGCTCATGAGAAACTTTTTGTAGCTTGTTTCAAAGCAATAAATGTGTCAATGTTTTATCTGATTGTCAACACAACAAGTAGCTTTCACATTCTAATAGAGTTAAAAATTAAAAGCCACATTAAATATTGGTTGAATTCTCGCCAAACAATGTGTGAACAATGAAATAAAAGAAAAATGAATAACAATATTAAGAGATCTCAAAATGGTGAAACACACAAATCTTACCTTCAAAGATGACAATAGCATCGATCTAGGTCTCCACCATAGGTCCACCATAGGTGCCCTGAATGTTCTACAATTTCATACCACCATCCGTAATAAGCGTTGGCAAAAAAGAATCGAGAACTTAAGGTTTTACCAAAGCATTTGCAAAGTAATTGTGTGCAATAGCTTGCCATATGAAAACTTGACTTGCTTTGCCGCCGTACTTTGACCACCTAAATTTCCTCAAATATGTTTTGAGCTTGCTCTTGTGTTGCACAACCCGCAAAGCTTCCGCTTCCTAACCCGTTTGTTGCCGATCGCCATTTGCGTAAGACGATTTGCCACTTGAAGAGCTTGAATCCTCGGGCGTTGTGCATTTGATTAGGAGAATCATGGTGTGCATTTGATCGGGGAGAAGCATAAAGTCGTGCTTACAAAGACCGATGATGATAGCGTAAGAGCGAAGTCAAGTCCCAGATTTACTTAAACAAACAAACTTTTTCAAGGCGCTCCCATCGATGCTTGGGGGTTGTTAATATTTTAAGGATGCAGCGGTGGTAAGCCGCCAATAGGTCCCTCGTCTATTTCACAAATGAAAACAAGCAATTAAAGATGTGAAAAACATTGATGGCAAAAAACATGGATTCGTGAGAAAATCTGGATGAGCCGTAAACTAAGGTGGATCTTATGAGCTCGTTGGAATCGGATGCACGATTCATATCGATGCTTCCATCTCACACCACCATCTGGCATTTCATTTTTAATCTGCCTAAAACTTCACACCAATCAAATCTTCAAACGCGGGATCAAATTACACTAGATACGCTTCTATAGACAATCCAAGAAAAAGTAAGATGAAGATGGATATTATGCTCTAAAGAAACATGTCTTTGAGGTAATCCGGGCTTCCCTAAGCAACGATTCCTTAAAGAAATAACTATGAAGGTAGCTCAAGGCAAGTAAATTTTGCATTATTGAACTGAATATCTAGCACCAGAATCGTGTGGCCTTGTTTCAAAACGAGACATAACTGAGCTTTCCTCTCAAGGAAAAGCAAAACCGAACCATCTCTGACCCGTCTGATGCGAAGAAATGGGATCGAGCATGTCCGTTGCCTACAACATCATCCATAGACTGCTCATGCATTTAGCTTGCCAGCATTCCGACATCTGGCCCCTTTCTTCTTCAATACCTTCCCTTTGCCTTTTTTTTCATTTGCCCCACTTTGGAGCCTTGTTGCAACCAGGCATTCCAAAGCCTCTGCAGGCCCGACCTGTTGCTTTCGCCTCATCGTGCTCATAATCCTCGCGAATCTGTGGAAGCCATAGCGAGGAGGAAATGCAGGGAAATGGTCTCTCAGTATTCTCTAAATCCCCCCTCTCCACGAACCCTAAAGTTAACCCTAAAGTTGAAAGCCTCGTTGCTTGCATGTCCTTCATAAAATTAAATTAATTAAGTTTTTAAGGAACAAGGGTGTCAAAGCTAAAATCTAGTTTCTAACATTCTATGCAAGAATTTCAGGTCTTCCATGCCAATGAGTTCTTTTATGAACATCCCTCATGAATGTAAAGTAGTAATGCTTCAAAAGATATAAATATCCAATTCTTTGCAAGCTCCCTACCCATCCATAGTCAAAGACCACGATAAGTCTCTTGTGCAACAATACATTTTCAACGCTACTTTTAAAATCGAGGATAAGTAACATACAAGAATAGCTTACGCACATACGGAATTATTTTTCTGGACGTATAAAGTGCAAAAATACATATTTTTAGGTAAAATCACATTATTTCCGTATTTTCCCTCGCCGGCCAAAAAAAATTTTCGTAAAAGTTTAAACTAAATTTAAAATAATAATAATAATTTTTGCTAAGCGAAATATCTGTTTAATGCTGGAAACTATTTTTTAAGCTTAACAAAAGCAGTGGTTTTCGCTTACCTTGAAATAAAATAAAATAAAATAAAATAAAATAATTTCAATTTTTTTTCCGTAAGAACGAAATAGTCAATTTTAAACATTAATCTAAAAATCTCGGCGTAGTTTAACCTATCCCCTGGTAACATATGAGGTTGTTCATGTTTTTTACTTACCTTAATGCTCCAATGGAATTAATTCTACCTAATAATTGTAGAGGAATGGCATCTTATTGATCTACAACTTTGGTCCTTAAACAAGCACATGCAAGATTCAAATAGACATTGTCTTATTTTGGTTGTTACTTGCAGTAATCAACTACCAAAATATCATGTGAAGAGACAACCTGTAAATAAATGGGGCCAACCAAGCAAATGTCCCTCTTATGCTATTCAAGCCCCTGCTGTAAAGGTGTTTGGTATGATCTCACAGCTTCTCCCAACTACTTGGCATAGGCGACTCAAAGTCAATATCTTGCCATGCATTTCAGACTTGCACTTCAACTAGTTCCCAAATTCTCTACTCAATGCTGCATTTCATCAACTTATATGTGTAGAATAATGTGAATGTGTAGCATTGCATCTCTGCATACCACACACCAAAACTATTGCGTATATATGTTGGGCCCCTAAGTCATGTAGGTATGTTACACACATACGTTGGGCCCTAAGATCATATAGGACCATCAAACCTAAGGATTATAGGTTTAAAGGACAAGTGACATTAATGCATGCATGCATATGCGTGGTAGCATGCCACTACAGTTGGTATCCTATATAAGAGATCATAGATCTCAAGGAAGGGACATCATATACAATCGTTTTGGGAACGATTGGGAACTGCACTATGTTGCAGTATGCATCTGAGGGATCAATGCAAGTTTGGCGTGGGAAGTCCAAGGGGCTCAAGGAGTGGGGAACTCAGGGGATTCACGGTAGTCAGATTGGACCTCTTTTGAGGTTTGTAACATTGGTATCAGAGCACATGTTCGATTCCCCGTTGGGGCAACTATAGAGGTAGTTCGTGGGAATGTATGTTTCCTCTCATGGTTGGGGGCAGCCACATGCTTGAGGACAAGCATCCTCTGGTAGTGGGAGGACTGTAATGAATATAGCAGGGCATGGGATAAAACCTTAGAGAGGTTAGGGCTCAATAAGAATCTGCCCTTTTGGCTAGTGTTTAACATTGGTATTGAGTATTATCACTATTCGTGGACAATATTGCTTTTTTGAGTTGACTTATGTGGAATGGAGTGCACTCCTAATGCATTCATAAGATCTAACTCGACTCAACCCTTCCTGAGTCTAGCATATCGGGGCATCTTTGACTAATGGTTTTTTAGATTCTTATCTTGTCACTAGTATCATATTATCCAATTGGGACCTTGTATCTATTGTTCCATCAAGAACCTCGTTAGATTTATGAAGCATTTACCAAGGAGTCACTAGAGTGGAAGCCCGGCTTCTACCTTAGTTCACACTCGGTGCAACTAAGTGCCTGATACTAGTCAGGTGAATTCGTAAACTAATGCGAATTACATATTCTTTATTCTAGATCTAAGAATACCAATATGTAGCATAATAACAGGGGGTTTTCTTTGTGTTTTTGTACACTTTTCACTAAGGTTTTCCTATGATTTCGTGATGTATTCAAATGGATGTACTAATGCGTACATCTAGAGTGCACCATTTCTGAGCCATTGATTTTAGCCTTTTTTTTCAATGGTCAACAACCAATGGCTCACAACAAAAGCCCCTTTTTGTGCGTGTGGTGCATAATGGGCACATGAAGGGCCATTGATTTTAGCCCAACAACCAATGGCTCACAACAAAAGCCCTTCTTTTGTGCGTGTGGTGCATAATGGGCACATGAAGGGCCATTGATTTTAGCCCAACAACCAATGGCTCACAACAAAAGCCCTTTTTTTTGTGTGTGGTGCATAATGGGCACATGAAGGGCTTGGAGGGTGCATGTAGTGCGCGTTTCCCCACGGCAACATATTTCTTATCATAACTTTTGATCGAGCTCTGTTTTGAGATGATTTTTATTGCGTTGGAAAGCTCTCTTCGAGATCTTTTTTGATAGTGTATGATATGGATATGTTTGGTTTAGTTATCTATGCTAAAACAACAATTTTTCGGCCGGGTTTGGTAGGCTTTCACATCCTACCGGTGATTATCTGAGATTGCGCTTATTGGATATTATTTTATGGCTCATTCGAATGAAGCTTGCAAAAATTATCATGCATTTTTAGATTTTGAGGCAGGTTATTAAGCAAATTCCAAGGCTTCTAGATCCTTGTGCTAACAAGCGAGAAAAGTTTTCCCACTTTGATTTCTCACCACAAGAATCCATGGAGGCCAAAGAAATTTTGTAAAATCAGTTGAAAAATGTTTGTGTATGGGTGTTGCAAACTTTATGACTTCGGAATAATGGGATCAATGCTGCTCTATCTTTATGGTAACTTTTACTTATGTTCTATTTGTTTTATTGTGATCAAATTCAAAAAGCTACGTGATGAAAGCCCCAAAGCGAATTCTAGTCTTTTTACGGTTTGAATTCAAAAATTTTTTGTCACACCGGTCCCTAAGGCCCGAAGGGGCAAAAAATTTTTGCGGCACAAACCATTAACATTCAATATATAAATTAAATCCCCAACACATAACAGCCAACACATAACAACCATTGACATTAACAACCAACACATAACTACCATTGACATTAATTAACACAACCATTGGGTCCAACACATTTAAATTAAAATCCCCTTAAACCCCCTTTGGTTTGGGTGCATATTCACCGCGGGGGTGGCGTAGGGCAACGAGAGCCCTCATAATTGTATTTTGCACGCGTCTGAAATCAACATCATATAGTATTCCGCTTGAAATCTTATAGTATTTTGCGAATCTTGTTATACAATATAGCAAATGTTGTACTTGCATACCCCACAAGCGAGGAACTTCGTGCATTGTAGATTAAGGAATAAGGGGTGAATATGCCTATCCAGCGGCTCCGTTGCTAGAGTCACCCCCGTGTGAATATGCACCCAAACCAAAGGGGTTTAAGGGGGTTTTTAATTAAAAATGTGTTGGACCCAATGGTTACAATAATTAATGTCAATGGTAGTTATGTGTTGTTGTTAATGTCAATAATTGTAATGTGTTGGTTGTTATGTGTTGGGGATTTAATTTTATATATTGAATGTTAATAATTTGTCTGCAAAAAAAAATACCCATAGACCATCCAAAACTTCCAACAACTGTACCACCTTAACTCATCCTTTTTGATCTTTCACGAGAGATCTTGTTGCAACATCAACCCTAGGTTAACTCTTGCATTTTTAGAGACCCTACTCTATAAATAGACAATGCACCAATTACGACTAATCATGAATTCCAATTGGACTTTCTATCACAACTTTTCGGAGTTGACTCTCTTACTCCAAGCATTATCAAGAATCCACCGATTTAAAAGCACTATTGTGCTCTTGCATGTTATGATTTATTACTAAACCCAACACCCTTTACATCTTGTGATGTAAAGCCCGCGGCAATATTCAACACTCTTTGGATCTTGTGGCGAGATCAATCACTTTCTCGATGCCACATGGGGAGTGAAGTGTACATACAACAAAATCCTCACCTAACTCAAAACCCGTGGAGGCCAGGAAGGATTTATAGAGTCATTATGAGGTTAGTTACCTAAAGAATTAGAGACTTGCATCAGGGATGGCAAGTAGTGACCCAAGAAATGTGTTTCAAAATACACATACTCCCATGATCCTCGGGGTCCAAGGATTTGAAGGGGGGAGGTATGCTATGTACATATGTTAGGCCTAGGTCATATATGTACGTTACATACATACTTTGGGCCCTAAGGTCATATAGGACCATTAGACCTAAGGATTATAGGTTTAAAAGATAAGTGGCGTTAATGCATGCATGCATATGCATGGCGGCATGCCAATAGAGTTGATATCTGTATAAGAGATCATAGATCTCAAGGAAGGGATAGCATGTACAATCGTTTTTGGGAATGATTGAGAACTACACTATATTCAAAGATAGATCAGAGGGATCAACGCAAGTTTGGCATGAGGAGTCCAGGGACTCAAGGAGTGGGGAACCTAGGGGGTTCACGGTGAGCCAAACTAGACCTCTTTTCATGTTTGTAACAAAAATAACAAAACGCCATGGCATCACACTCTTGCCTTGTGTATATGGTGTGTGCAATTAAATTAATCTGTATGTATCAAATAGAAAAAACATCCAACAAAAGAAAGGCGGATAATAATGATTGACAAAACATAGAAAGCATAAAACCTTCCTATGGGACACACGCATGATAGAGCCAATCTGCTTCAAATGGTCTTGTAATATCACAATTTGCAATATGTATTCCTCGGAGATATTCTGGTCTACATCATGCTATGTTTGGGTAAGATTGAGCTTATGTACACCGATCCAAACTCTAAATGAACTACATTTTTACACTTATTGTCACTTTGGAAGTGCATATAGACAATAAAAGAGGATTCATAAAAGATATTTACACCATACCAAAAACAAAGCCATAGCCATGATGTGCCTGTATTGAAGATATTTGGACAAGCCAATCAATATTTTTTCCATGTTCGGTTCAATTGAGCATTAGTCATTTGAAAATATGACTTTGTAAGTTAAAGTTCCAATAAGCGCCATTCGAAGGCATCTTCCTTATCGATGTCGCATGCAATCTTGTGCATGCAAAAGATACAAGATTGCATGCATACAAGTATTATAGTGTTTGGTTGAACTTTCATTGCAAGCCATCGATGTGGGGAATATTCACGGCATTGTGCGGATCGATGGCTCACATCATTTACAACTAAAAAGAGACAACTTTTTCCAATGGTGCACCTTGACCTCAATGGTCCAAAACCACAATATCATTAAATGAAAGAAATTACATATTGCATGCCTTCGCATAGCTCAAAAATTCAATGGTCCACACGAATTACCAAGAGCCGACAATCAAAGCTTTGCGAAGATCCGGATTTGCCTCACGCCCCTCCCATCAGGCAAATGAAAATGGCGTCCTCCCCATCGTGCAAAATGGCGGGGGCTACTACACACCTTTAAGAGAAAGAAGAAAAGTCCGGGTGGCATCGCCTCAAACCCCCGAATCGAGCAGTCCGGTGGCCTTGAATCCCTACTACCGACATTCCTCGGGGCAAATCGGACACCTGCAAAAGCGAGTTCGGACTCCATGGCATTCTTGGGGCTCAATGGCGAGACCACACCATTTGGATTTGGCGCCTGACGGCTCCAAATTTTAGCCTACCGAAGATCTGCCCTTTCATCCTTTCACCTTTACGGCCGGGCAAGAAAGAAGGCAAGGCAAATAATACTTGAAGAAAGCGGATACCATAATAGAGACTTTATTAACTACTTAACCTAACAATTCCACAATTCATATATGATATTAACCTATTAGAACAGTTTAGGGGATCGACCCTTTTTAGGGTCACGGCCCGGCAGGATAGAGGGGTTGGGGCCCTCGATTCCCCGATTCGGCCTGAATAGACCCTCGAACCGACAAATCGGCCCTTTGGGCTGGATTGATCCCCGATGCCAATTTAGGGCCGATTTGATCACGGGATTTCTTGTGATAGTGCCGCCCTCAAGCTCGACTATGGCAGATATGGCTCCTTTTACGCTTCTTGTTGGCCTCCGGAGTCCTCAAATCGGGCCTTCTTGAATCCGCCGGCCACTTCCAGGCCAATCCAGGCCACTGCAAAATGCCTTTGAATCTTGCCATATCGGCTGAACACGGTTATTCAACCTCGGCAACATAGCGCGCTTAAGGCGGGATGGGGAGCAAACTTCTGCCTCTTTCCGGAACCATAGGAACTCACCGAGGCGTGGCTTCCACGCCCTAGTTCCCGAACTCACCGGGCGTGGCTTCCCACGCCCGCTGGATCCGTTCTAAAAAAAGCGAGCATTCATTCTTATCTTTCTATCCTCAAACCATAATCGCACTTGACCTCTGCAAAAACATCCATGAAAAAGGGGTTCGAACCACCGAACCACCCACAATAGCATGAAACACTGAAGCTGCTCTCACATCATGAAACACTGAAGCTGCTCTCACCACGGCAAATTATACCAGTCCAAACCACTGCCTGAAAACCCTCCCCAACCCCAAAATCAAAATAGCATACTATATGGTAGGTGGTAGAACTTAATAAAGGTTGCCAAACCACTTCAATTCCATTAACCACACATAGGTGTAAGATTACGATGTAAAGCAGGAGGTCACTCCATCGTTAGCTACTATAACTCACAATAAACTAAAGGGTTTTGAAGGCTCTCTCTTACTTTTTTCCATAGCCACCACATTCAGGGGCTCAATTTGAAGGATTAAGCCCAAACTAACTGAGTTCGCTAAAATATGTGGCTTCGTGCAAACACATTTTGCTGTCCTGTTTATCCTGTAATGCTGCACATATGCAGCATCACGAGGGCATGAATAAGATTCAGATCTAGCCACAAAGACCATAGAGATCGATTTGACCATTTATCATGTCTTACACATTCTTTTATACGCTTTTGGATCGCTCCCTGCCTGGTGGATTGACCCCTGCTTGCGTTTACTTGATTAAGAAGATGGCAGCTTAAACTCCTTCCGAAGTTCGGAGTCTGGATTCACAAAAATGCAAACAAATGATAAAATTCAAATTAAGATGGTGATATAATCATAATGATTTCTCCCAGCACAGTGCTTCTGCCTCAAATACAAAGGCATTTTCAAAGATGCAAAAAAGAAGATCATATCCATACTACTTTACAAACTGCAAGCCTTGAACACTCATATAATAGTACCAATTACTTGTTGAAGAGACAGCAGATAAAATTATAGGAGAGACCATGCAGCCTGCTCTTGGCATAGTTAATCCTTCTATCACATTGACTGATCTCAGTTTATTGTGCTGTTCCTTCAACTACAACCATTGAACATAAGTAATATAAGAAGTACTTGAGCATCATAGATAATAGTGCAAGAAACAGAAGCTGCAGAAAATCGATAAGCAAACCTTCAGCAAAGGCATAATTTTCAAGTCTTCCCTTGTTAAAAACATGATAAAGATAATTTGCTGTGCATAAAATATTGGATACTGTAGGTCTGAGCAAAAGCTTAGCACTTTCGGAATGAGCAAACACTAGCACTCTAGGAAAGCAAACACTAGCAACAGTCTCTACACAGCCTTTTAGATTTATAAAGTTTAATCCAACAACATGGCGTTCTGCAACATTATAAATGGAGATTCTGAAGAGGGGAAAAAAAACAGTAATCGAAGAAAATAAGATGTCCTGAAGCATCAAAGGTGTAAAGATGTTATGGCTCCAGCTGCTTTAACGGCCGCTTCAGAAAGCCCCCCCGTTTTTTTATCATTGAAAACCTCTGGAACCTTCCCATCATGACCCATCTGCAATTGCTCCATTTCCACTTAAAAATGTTTCATAGACAGGTTACAAGGCCAGGACATGGGCCGGCAGGTTATGAAACCTAGGACATGGGCCACAATAATAACACGATGAAACCAGACATTGAAGAACATGGATTATCCCTATGAATATCATGATAATAAAATCATTACAACATGTACAAGGAACTATACATATTGATTTGAGATAATGATTCTACACAAGGAGGATCTAAAACAGTCTTTCAACCATAACAGCGAATTGGATCGTTGCATCCTTTCTCTGCAGATTGCCTAAACCCAAACCTTCCACCTTTTGCCAAATATTGCTGATGGTATTCCTCAGCACGATAAAACTTCTTAGCTGGGAGTATTTCAGTTACAATCTTCTTTCCAATGATTTTTTGCCTCTGTTCCATCGACTCGCGTGCTGCTTTCTCTTGTTCAGGAGTGTAGTAATAAATTCCTGATCTGTACTGTGTACCAACATCATTACCCTAGCATAAAAATGAGCACATTCTTGTCATCAAAACCAGAAATAGTTTGTTATGACCTAAACACAACCCAGTTTGTCAAAGAAGAATGCGTACGTCTTTCATAAGCAGTTGCAGGAGTAGAGGCCAAAATCGAGAGCGCAAACAAGTAGAATCTACTGAAAGCAATATTTATTGGCAGCACCTTTATTGTCTTGTTGGTCCCTTAATTATTTTCATGTTCAATTTACATTGCAAAAGAGGACAGCAATCTAACTTGACTACAGGATATAGTAATTTAGCTTGCAAAATAACCTTAATTTGCCCAACTTAGTATTTTGCTCTTAAGAAACAAGTCATCTATGCTTTGTCTGGAAACAATCATTTATGCAGACTAGAAAAGACACACAATGCAACCATACCGAGCGGTTTGGTGTTGTTGGATCATGGTGACCCCAGAAGCACTCCAATAGCTTATCGTAATCAAGTTCTTTTGGATCATAGTGAACTCTGACAACCTCAGAATGGTTTGTAGTTCCGTCACAGACATCACCGTAAGTAGGGTTATGCTTGAGTCCCTGAGTATATCCAACTTCTGTTTTAACGACACCAGGAATACGTTGAAAAGCTAATTCCACACCCCAAAAACAACCAGCACCAAATTGGGCAAACTGCAGGCCAGGGCCAGGAGTATCATCATCGGGACCTTGGGCAATACTAGAACCAAATTCTTCAGCCTTGGTTGCACCTGCTGAAGGCACCAAATTTCCTGCAAACCCTAATTTTTGAAACCATCCGAACAATCCTGCCATAGCCAAAGTTTTTGATCGAATGCGCACAGTTGCTCTGCAAGTTTTAGGAATTCTCCATGGGGATACAAGACATGGCTCCAAGGATGGAGCTATAGCTACGGCGATACGAGCGCTGGCACTCTGCATGTGGAAGCACCCGGTTAACCGGATAAATCAGCCTCTTCCACCAAATCTGACTACTAAAGATACACGTAGGCCTATATTGCCAATAAAAAATGCAGGATAAGGGTAGTGCTATGCTACAAATAAGTAGAAAGATGCCTTAATTCTGTCCGTTCAAAACTCCCTGGAAAATTATTGTCAGAGAACAATCTAGAATCCGCCGCTGTTGCATGCACTGACAATTCGCTGCGAAGGCAAGCTCTGTTGTTCTTTATTACTTCTTTTTTAAACAAAACATTCCTTCGATTTGTTTTCAAATCTGTGCTTAAGTTGTCTATATCTAGATTGTGGATCAACAAACAAACCTAACTTGATTTGGGCAAGCCTAACCTAGTTAAAAATTAAAAAAAAAAAGGAATTGCTTGCTTGGATTAAAGATAGAGGCGATTTACCATGCATATTAAAACTCATACCTGTAGCAATCCAAAGCTTGTAGGGCAGCTCCAATTCAAACCGTGACATTCTTTCTGATGGCTTCTTCAACTATTTGGGCAATTAGATTTGATATTTGGCGGATTTGACGAAAGGATAGACAAATGTCATATTTGTCATAGGGCTTATTTTGCCTTGTGGCGTTAAAATTAAAATCTCTTCTTCTTCTTCTTCTTCTTCTTCTTCTTCTTCTTCTTCTTCTTCTTCTTCTTCTTCTTCTTCTTCTTTTAACGTGATTGCGTTTTTTTCCCCTCATTAAATTTTGCTTCTAATGGTCTCCAAACTAGGCACATTTGTAATTCCATTCAGGGAACACATACCTTGGTTATTTTTCTTACTACATAAAGGTAAAGGGGCCACATTTGGTTTGTTTGCGGCTCATTTTATATCGGTAATAGTTCTTCTTATGGTCTGGTGAGTTGATTTCGGGTAATTGATCACTTGATTTTCGTTACTCCATAACACGGAAATAGCACAGAAATTCAAGATCATATTGACTGTATTATAGAAATTCAGGATTACATTGATCAAAAAGCGATAGCAGTCTTGATTAAGAAAGTTCAGCGATTCCAAAAAAAAAGTATTACTGGCGAAAATAGAAGAACACAAGAATCTGGTCATGTCTTTTTCTTCCATGATTCGAGCTTCCCCAACAGAACGACCATGCTCAGCTTTACAATAATGAGCACAAGATTAGCGTGACAGAAAGGATAAACGGGAAAGCCAGTGAAGCATCAAGAAGATTTGGTAGAGGTAAATGCTAACGGGGATAAAGAAGTCAGGAAAAAAAAAAAAAAAAAAAAAAAAAGATAGAAATAAGCTAGGCATGTTCTTGAAGCAACTTGACATAGAAATAAGCTAGGCATGTTCTTGAAGGAAGCTGTGCTTGATTGAATCTACTTGGACTCCACGCATCGAGGGTAAATGTAAAGCTTGAATACAAAAAAATCGTTAGAGATGCAAGCGGGGTAAATAATCTTAAGAAAGGCATGCAAATGAAGTAACCTTATCAAATCTTCACAAAAGATCCTTCCAAATCTTCTAAAACCAGTTAAAGTAAGATCTCGGGACTCTGTTAGTAAAAGATTAATAGATTTGCTTCCTTACCGATTGCTTGTGACACAAACTCAAGAAAAACTACGAAACCCAAAGCCTATGGCTGTAGGAATGCAAAATCCACAAGAACATAAAGAATAACACCAAAACTATGGCGATCCGTAAAAAAAAATTGCTATGGCTACTAGTAAACCATGCATAAATGCTATGGCAACAGAAAAAAGGCAAGCGTCCATGCCAAAACAGAGATCACCATAGCTATGTGCACGGCTATGGCGACGGAAGCATCAGCCCAGGAAGAAAGGAGGAAAGAAAAAAGTGGGTGGCGGGCCAAAATCTGGTCCTCTTTACCTTTATGCAAGGTAAGCGAGCCTCGCCGCCCGCCAATTTTTTCCATGAGAATAATGGCCTCCAGCGGCCTTTAGCTATTACAAAAGTCCTCTGATTCTTTGGTGTCCCCTATTTCTAGAGGTCTTCTCCAAAGAAATCGTCGGTAGATGAGAGACCGGCTCCCTCAGAAGGTAAAATTTTCTGCATTTATTTTCTCTGTTTCAATCTATGGAAATAGTATATTTATTTCTGTTTTGTGATTATAGGTTTTAGAGAGCTCTTTCCAAAGACATTGGGAATGAATTGCTGTGACAAAGTAGTAGCTAGGTACACAAAAGTAAATCTGGAATATCCTTGGCATAATATGTAAAAATTTGAATACTATTAAAGAGATCGGTTTTATTAGGAAAAAGAATGTATAGTTGTCTGTCGCCAGACAAATCTCTGTTGTAAATCGGGCATTGAAGATGTTTTAATTTCGCATGATAAACATGCATTTTGTAGATTGATCCAAAGGTAATATCATGTATCTATTGGCGCATTTTGGAAAATTTATCAACTTTGATCCGGATGTTGTATACTAGACTTGCAAATGATCCGAGGAGGTTGGATTCGAATTATATTAGACTGACATAGGGTGTGTGTACTAGATATGATCTTAGGAGGTTGGATCTGAAGTTCAAAATTATATTATTAACTAATATTCAATCATACTAGACTTTTGCATATGATCGTAAGAGGTTGGATTCTGAATACTCATTTTTTATAAAGGATGTTTCAATCTTTCAATACATACATATATAAGGCAATCTCATTTTTCGTTTGAGGCTAATATTTCTGCCCCGGGAAAAACCATGAGCACGACACGTGTACTTAAGAAATAACTAAAAATTATTAAAAAAAAGAATGATATCCTGATATCTCACGGATCAAACAGTCGAAATGTGGGTTGCATGCCATCGATTCTCCTTCTTCAAACCTAGCAGAGGTCCCTGACCAGCAAATCGGCCCTTACGGCCCGATTTGACCTCTTGTGTCGTTATTTATTCGTGGCAGTGTCAGTTTGAAGCTCTGGCTCCGGCAGTTATGTCTCCAGGCCAAGATCTCTTTGGACGTTTGGGGCGATTATCCCCTTTCTATTTTGTGTTTTTTTTTTTTAAGATTCTTGCTTCGATTTTGTGTTGGAGGCTATTATCCCCTTCTGATGTTTTGTTTCCATGGAGAATCCCTGTGTTGTCACAGAGCTTAGCAGGGTTGGGTGAGCCCAGATTATGCCTACATGTTTATTTCTTCCCTTAGCTCGGATATGGATTATTATTATGTTTTTGATGCAGATTGGAATCGCTTCAAGCTTAACATTTATGCGGTAAAAACTCTGTAATTCTGAGAATAGAGCCTATTCTCTATGGGATGACTATGTAGAAAGAAGGGTCAGCACGAGATGGAAAGCCATGTATGCAATGCAGAATAGTTGTTACAGAATAGATCTCTGCGATTGGGCACGCAAAGCACACTGATTCCAGAGCACTCGTTGAACCGATATTCTTTGTATGGGGTGGAAGTGCGGGGGCGCGATTAGCAAGGGCACTTGGGATAAGCTAGAGAGGTACGAGAAGGCTTTCGACATACAACACAGGCGTCAAGGACCGCGGTGCCTTATCGATTTTCTTTGTATAGGGAGGCTTTTGGCCCCTACTGCGATACGCTATCTTGGGAGCACCTTGCGTATTTCCATAAGGTTGTGCGGAATGGATGCAACATCTCCTTCGGGCTCTTATTGGCACAAGGGCATAGCGTCTGAAGAGAGTGTGGCGGGGAGCATTGTGGGGTGGTTCGCAAGATGGTCCATAGACTATCAACATATTATGGATATGCGGGATATCGCCCGGAACATGAGCTGCGTTTGAATAAGCACTTTCTTTGCCTCTCTATGGGATCGCCACTCTTACAAAGCCCAAAGCGAGCACTACCACCGCGAGGTTAATCCATTAAACATAGCCCCATGATTATTTGAAGGCATACATCTCTACCAGAAAAGGGAGCCATAGCTGCAATGGGGCGGTCCCACCATCACCGAGAATTGAGGGAGCGGCCGGGAGATGCGGATGGAGGCGAGGAATCCCCGGCATGAGAGATTATGCGGTCTTTGTCACATGCGAGATAGTAGAAGATGAACACCATGCTCCTGCGAGGGGTGTCGGCATATGCACACATCCGAGCAGCTCATGCCGATCTCGGATGCTCTAAGATAACCAATTCATCAGCTAGCGGCTTGCCGATAGTTTGCCCGTCTCGCGTCCACATTGCTGCAAGTCTCCACCTCGGAGGTCCCTCCGGCCGGCACAAGGAATTTGGCCGGATAGGGACTTTGAGCGCTGCTAGGGGTTTTCCCTCCCACATGGGATTTTTTTTAGTCCCGGTGGGAGGAGACACATTGTCTGGGGCTACGTGGTTTTCTTTTTGTTTTGGATACTATCCGATATATTGTATGTCTATAATTAGTCTCATAGGCGGTTGGCCTCCGTGGACGTTAAAATATACTTCCTTCCTTCTATAATTTTTGAGGGCTTTATGCATCTGAGGTGAGTCGAAATGATGGCCCTATCATTTATGCGGTTTATGGGTCTTCAAATTTGGTGGTAATCCCCAAATCGGCTGATAATTGCTTCGACTTAACATTTTGTGGCAAAACTCGTAATTTTAAGAATAGAGCCTATATCTATAAATTTTGGGGGCTTTATCCATCTCTGAGGAGGGGGAATGATGGCCCTATGCCTAGAAATCCACAAATTGAGCCTCGGATCAGGGCAATTTTGAAACTTTGTTCTACTTGATGGGCCTCAAAATCGGCCTCTAAACTTCTGTTTGCTTGCTATTTGCCATGCTATTACAATTTGCATAATGTGCTCCTGATCTAGAAAACACCAAAAAGCGGGTCTACTAGCCACAAATCGGGCTTTAGAGGCATCAAATGGGACATTTGAAGCCTATATTTTGCTTGATGGGCCTCAAAAGAATCGATCGGATCAAACAATATATAGGATGGAAAAAATGCCATTGGAGCAAGGTTGGCCGGTATGTGATAGTTTTTTTTTTTTTTTGGCGGTAACAATATTCTATAGAGCTTGGCAATTTTGGAACCTTTTTCTAAGAGAATATTTCATCTGGACATATTATGTTGTCATCTCATCTGTATCGTTTAGCAAGATTGTATAGTTGGCCCTAATGTGTTCTCGCATAAGCAGGTTTGGTTAGAGAGCACAAGTTGTGTATTTTATATGATGTAAGTGTTATGTCAAGTTCTAGATTTGAGTTTGGATCTAAGTTAGATATTGGGGTACAAAAAAGCGCGACAAGCGGAAGCGGAGAAAGCACGCTAAGCGGCCGCGGAGCGCCACCCCACCGATTTCGCTGCCTTTTTCGTGAACAATGATTTTGATTGTCATAGGTGTAATTATTCGCGCCTATCTACTTACTTAAATTACATTTGGGGGGGTGTCCTCTTTTTTATTTGTGGACATCGAATCCGGCAAAAAAGCGAAATTTTGTGATCGAAATTTGAAAATCCGGCCAAGGAAATTTTTGGCACACCCATTAGGGGTATGGTCACATGAAGATATCAACATCGATTCTTTCATGTCGAGATCGGCATCTAAATCTGCGAGGGGTGCGCATGAAGATGTCAAGCTGCACCGGAGCTCTGAGCGCGTTTTCTTCCTGCTAAGAACTTCGATTACGCCAAGTGTTCTCGGATTTACCGCGTGTTCCAGATCAAAGGATTCATGTTGACATGAATCCTTTCAACCGAAATAGAGAATCGGTGGAAGAGAAAGCGTCAACATGGATTCTTTCATATCGAAAGGCGCATGTGACCATACGTTCTAGGTTTTTGACATCTACGGATCGATGCCGGCGTCTTCATAATGACCTCGCCCTTAGTTTTAATTAAATCGTTATATATGCTTCCGCCGATTTTTTGAATGGACTCGTCCTCGGCTTTCCATCATTGTTTTGGGTGGCGAGGCGGCACGAGCCTCATCGCCGCGGACACCTCCACAACCAGTGAGAGCACCTTCAAAGCACACATTTTCAATAGAACGTCTTGGTAATCCTTCAACTTATTTTGTGTAAGAGTTTTGTAAACCGGATGCCGGACTGCTTTAATCACTTGCAAGCAAAGGGAAGCGAGGCACGACATTCTTAACGGGGTTTTCCATAGCAAAGGATCTTGAGGACTTGAAGCATTTTTTATGTGTTTTTTTGGTTGAATCCGGCAAAACATAGGGTTGAAGAAGGAAGCATAGGTTTAGGCAGCTCATTTTGGCAGCAAGGAAGCTTCATTCTCGAATAAACTTGCTCGATTTGCAATCTAAATCCGGTATTTTGGCGACAAAAGGCTAAATCCGGTCGGTGCAGCAATCCATGCAAAGGCCGAGTTGTTCTTGGGCTATTCGGTTTGTGGAAAAGTAGGCTGAAGCACTTTTCATGGGTTCTTGGGGTTGTCGGTTGTGGCCAAGCCATAAGGTAAAGTTTATGGCACGTCTCATTTTTGAACTAACTCCCTTGATTTGCAATGGCATCCAACTTTAATCTGATGTATTTATGTTTTCTATTCGCAGTTGAAGCATAGGAGTTGCGGATAAAGCTGAATGTTTTCGTTTGTCTGAAGAAAAGCTTGAGCATTGCATGTGATTCTGTCGATTTTGTTAGTTGGATCGTCTGATTTGGCAGTTGGACTGCCTCATCTCATCTATTTAGACATGCACATTTATCGTCTTGAGGTAAAACATAGAAGGTCTTATTTGCTCCATGCTCTGTTTTATTTACTGATTTCTTATTGATTTCTAAATTCAAATTTGCATTCAGATTTCGAGGCAGGTCTTTGAAGGACGTTTCTTCATGGATGGCATTTTTGCACGATACATTTAAGGTAATGCATTTGATGCTTTGGAGCTGTAATCTGTTCTGAATTAGGCATCAAAGACTGTTAGTCTTTATTTTGGCAAAACACTAAGCATAGCTTATAACAAGGTTTAAAATGAAACGCACTTATTTAAGAAGTGCGTTTGAAAGATTCCTTTATAAAAATTGGAAACTTGAAAAACGTGGACAAAATAGGGAGCAAAATAGATTGTTGAGCAAATAGCATTGAAATACCCCAAAAAAAGCAACATTTTTTGAAGCCTTTACATTTTTTAAAAAGGGCAAAAAAAAAAGCTTGTTTTGAGGAGAGACATTAGATTTAAAAAACTCATTAAGTATTTGTTGTTGAAAATAGAAGGAAATATAGTTTGTGTTTTGCAAGCTTAATATAAGTACTAAGAAAATCAAACATAGAAAAGAAAAAAGTCACGAAATCATGAATCAAAAAAAATTGTTCTAATTAAGCATTGTTAAAGAGACAAAGTTTTCAGTTGAAAAGTCTTCATCAAAATATATTGAATTTCTTAGCACATAGATTACAATGAAAGTTAATTTAAAATCACATGCGTATAAATTTATACGGAGGTGGCTCTTCGATCCACAGGACTCTCGTACCTTTTAGGATGCATCTCTTGCGAGGTTTTAATAAGCGTAGAAGCGCCTTCTTTGATTCAATGGTACAAATGCAGTTTGTTTCTCGGCTCGGACACCACGGGCTCGGATCGGCGAACTCCCTTCCTCATCTCTTCTTCCCGTAAGTGGAGGCTGGATTTACGTGTATGTGCCTTTCATCCCGGCACCATTTTTGCTCCCGGTTCCTCGTTTTCATCGGGAAAGGATTCACAAGAGCTTATCACGGTCACGATGAAACTTATTTTGTCAGGGTCTATGTCGGCGAGAACAACATTGCGCCCTTGCTTAAGGCGCAAAGCTGTGATGATGCACGAACACGAAGATGCATCTAGAATCGATCTCACGGGAGAAAACCACTGAATTAAATTATTAATTAGCCGTTGTGGCCCCGATAATGAGATACCACGACTCCTTGTCGTTGTGGGTCTCTTAATTTTGTAGAACAAGGAAGCTGAAAGGCGTTGCGGGGTGGAGTCTTTTCATTCATTGTATTGAAATGAACCATGGTTTTTGGCGTCCGTATTTGTAAAAACCAATATGGAAATATTCAAAGCGACTTACTAAGCGCGGACCACCACCATGTCCTTTGACATTTGTTTTTAGCTTTGTAAAAAAAAAAAGCAACATTGATAAAAGCGAGCGAAATAAGAGTTAAGTGGTGTGGCGGTATAAATTTATACCACCATTGCCTTCTTTGTATAAACTTATATCACGGTCTTGCCGTCTTTGTATAAATTTATACAAAGTTTGACTTCTTTATAAATTTATACCACGAGGCGGCGTAGTATAAATTTATCCGTAATGGTGTTAAAGTAAATAGAAAAGCAAAAATTCAAAGCTTACCATCGGTTTTGAAGCGGCATTCTGACGGCTCCCAATGGCTTTAGCAAGCACATCGTCTGCAGTCGGAATGAAAAATGATGACCCTCCGGTTTCGAGATGTCGTTACTTCTTTTAGGCCATCCAAGAAAGAAGCGGACTTGCGCGTGGTAAAGCCTCCTCGTCAAAAGTGCTATCCTTGATTTTAAAGCCATAAGGAATATCGCAATGCATAGCGTAAAGTTTTGTTTGTCTAAAAGCGTCCCCGACCTCGTGCGGTCACCACGAATAACCCCATCTTTGGGCGTCTTGACCAAATGTAGTAAATTTTTAAGTAAGTAGTGTCAAAAGCGCTAGTGATGACTTGCTTTCCTTGCTCAATTGCTTTGAGTCTCTGCCTCTCCTCCTTGGCTCTCTGAACTAGGTTTAAAAATCTGTTGGTAGGCCTTTCTTCTTATGATACGTAAAAAAGCGTAGAGACAAAGGCACGAAAACAAAAAGTAATTTCTGCACAACTTACCCGACCCAGCCCAAGTTAACGGCGTGCTCTCGATAATAGAATCGTAGTAGAAGTTGGATATAAAGACTTGCACTCCTCTCCAGTCCTCGAGGTTTAGTTGCTTCATTAATTACACTGGCGGTGACAATGTCTTTTCATTGCGAGAGGAAAAAAATGTGGTCGGATAAACTTAGGAGAAAAAGAACACGAGATAAAAATGTGGCTACGTCTTAGCTTCTTTGGCCATTTCGTAGAGAGTGAATTCTTTGGCCACAACTTTTCTAGAAGTCTTACAAAAATTTCTTTTGCTTTTCAAACCCATGGCTGCGTCCGGTACAATGCTCATGTTTTTTGTTTTGCCTCACCACCTTTTTTGGTTTTTCGTGAGCTAGATTGTTCTTTTCGGCTCACCATCTTCAAACATACAAAATATTCTTTCTTGAAGATCCACACCTATTCACGATCGAACACAAGTATTTTAGTGTTGAATGGCGAACAAGCATTTGTTACGCACGGTATACCAGGCACACGAAATACCAGGCACGGTATAAATTTATAAGTGCACAGTCCTGATATAAATTTATCACCGTGACCGGGCCTGATATAAATTGATATTATCTGCCGTGCACGGTCCGGTATAAATTTATCACAGATCACCGATTCGGCATTTACAAAGTTCGATGTTAATATACAAACTCAGCTATGCTAAGCATACTACAGACAACTAAATTAAAGCTTTTACTTACTTGACCATCTCTGAAAGCAAGCTGGAAGTAATTGTCGTACTGCTTCACAGCCATTATGGGCTTCTTATCAGATCGTATTTGAGGCTGCACTACGTGACACAAGCTTCTCGAAGTTCTTGGAGCTTGTTTTTTGTTTTTGAAGTCCTCCCCATGCACTTGCTTGAACTCTCGTATTCCGGTGCATGAGGCGGATCTTGTCTATAAGACTCATTTTTAGTGCGAAGTCATTGTCGAGATTATGACTCCACGGCAATGACCTTAGCTTCCTCGTCTGTGACTCCAAGCGTAGATATGTGCTTCTCACGGCTCTTCCAAACCTCGTTCGGGATTCCTCTTTTTGAAAGTTCCTTTCTTGCTTTGTAACTATGTGTACCTCCAAGTACAAAATAAGTGTAATCCTCAAAGTTAGCCTTTTTATAATCTTTTAGTTGGTTGCACTGACTCCTGTCAACCATTACAACAAGTGGCGACACATGGGCATGAGGATTCCTTCTCATTCTTTGCTTGAGTATAGCCACATGTGCGTCTGACTTTAAGTACACGAAGAACTTTGACCCCATCTTCATTTTAGGCCTTTTAATAGTGCTCAATGTCAAGGGAAATTGTTTGCTTGAGCGGTTTAGTGTCATTAACCTTTTTAGAATAGCACTTGACTTGTCCACGGGCTTCACAACAATATCTTGCGGGGCCTTACGAAGAGCTTCTGCGACTCCTCTATAGTCAATGCCTTTGTGGTTCTAGTCTTTTTTTTTGGTTGGGTTTGTGTATCTACTACCAGGGAATGCTTCCTACCCTTTCCCTTTGGTATTACTATGTCCTCCTCTTCCTCTTCTTCTTCTATTTCCTCAACAGGTTCTTCCTCTTCGATAGTAGTGGGGTACCACAGACCTTTGACCAACACCTTTCGTGCATAAAAGCACTTTGACATCAAAATGTCCACTATATCGTAATGTCGAGGATTTAGTTAGGAGGATGATGGTATAAATTTATCACGTAAAGCCACTAAGAATAACACATAGCCGCCCTTGTAATTTTTCAGATATGTACTCATTCACGTCTTTGGGCTTGCACATGCTTAATCTAAGCATTTTACTATTGAGAACATAGAAGACTTCCCCATTGTCATGCATGCACTTCATTAAAGTTCATCTTAGTTTTTGTAGCCACCATGTTTACCATTTGGCCGTGCGGGATAATAATCATCGGCCTTGTACTTGCCCTTCCACGCATGATGGCACAAATGCAGTGTACGCCTCGATTAGTTTGCTCTCTCTTGCGCCCCGTGGGCGTACCACGTCCCGGTCTTTTAGTTAAATGCGTCGTGGCGCGAGGAGGTGCGACCTTTGAAGATTGGCCTTTACGTACAAATTTAATCTTTGGATTGGGCTTGCGTTAAAAACCATTTTTTAGTAAGAAGAAAGCGAACATTTTTACTTTTTGACGCGTAAAAACGGTAAAAGCAGAGGCTAAAAAGCGCATAAAATCCACAATAAATTAGCGCTTTTCTTGTCTTATTTTAGCGTAAAACACAACAATATTACTAAATTGTTAAGGTTGGTCCATTCTCTAAGCAATAGACACCAAGATTCCAAAACAATTTTGAAAGCGGTATAAATTTATCGCCCAGAGCTCGGCGGTATAAATTTATACCGAGACTCTTCTTCGGTATAAATTTATCGCCAGGTGCTCGGCGGTATAAATTTATACCGATCCCGAGAACACGATCGGTATAAATTTATACATAAAGTGTTCTAGAGTGGTATAAATTTATACCGCTAGAGCTTCGAGGCGGTATAAATTTATACTGTTCAAGAACACTTGCGGTATAAATTTATGCAAAATGTGTTCAGGGACGGTATAAATTTATACGGCTCGAAAGCGGCGTATAAATTTATACCGGCCTAAGCCATCTCGCAGATAAATTTATACCGCTTCGACTAACTCTAACTAACGATTAAAACAAAAAAGAAACTAAAGCGATGCGGAAAGTAGACTTACGTGGCCATGGCCGTATGGACTGGCGTATAGAGCGTTCGGGAGAGCAAATAAGAAGGGGTATATAAGGCGGATCCGCGGCGCCGACTCGATTGTGTGTATATGGAAAAAATAGGGTGGCGCGCGAGGCTTAAGTACCCCTCGGCTAAGTGTCGTTTTTGTATAGCGTTTCTCTATAAAGTTTCCAATACAAGTGTACATTGAGTTTTAGTATAAATTTATCTGATTTTCACATTCTATGTTGCCCTCCTTTGTATAAATTTATACCATCTCAAAATATAAATTTATCTTTCTGTCACGCCAAGAGTTTCCTTTCTGTATAAATTTATACCATCTCCCGTATAAATTTATCTGAGTATTCTTCCTCATTACAAATTTATCTGATGTAGCCTAACTTTACGAATATGGCTCGAGAGAAAAGAAGCTGCGAGCCTCAACTCATTCATGAGCTCCTCACCACAATGAGTTTCACACCTCCTCAACGAGACACGTGAAGTAGTCATGAATATTCTAGCTCAGACATTCCAACACCGGCTACGGTGAGCTTACTCAAACCACGACCACCTCGGCTTCCACCACGGTTCAATTTACTCCACCACGGCTGCTCCTGAGCGTCGTTTGCCCCCACCAATCGCTTTTTACTCCACCACAGGCTAGAGAGTCCCGGACTACCTACTCCGGTTCATTTTAGTACGTCGCCCATAGTCCCACCGTAGGCTCCCTCCCGGAGGAGGCAAATCACACCAACTCCATCCATTTTAAGCTAAATGGTACTACAACAAGTGGGAAGCAGTCAGCGGCACGCAACTCCGTGTTCCACGACACTTCAGGAGCTGGTCAACTCGTCACCAACCTCGATTACTTTTTCCCGGAGAGATGGAAAGCACCTCCCCCCAGGACTTGCCCACATCAATCCTCTCGGCATCTACAAGTACACCTCATGTTGATCTCTCGGGCGAAGAAACACCTCATGTTGATGTCTCGGACGAGGACCTACCAAAGCCACAAGACTCCATGTTCGAATTGAGCCCACGCAAGTAAAGAATCTTAAGCGTAACTTACATAAGAAAGCATGTACAACCGTTAGAAGAAAGAAACTCATGGGCCGAGGCTCACTTGCGGGCAACACATACAAAGCTGCTTGTTGTTCTCAGCGTTGTTTGCTTAAGATTGGACTAAAGGAATTGAGGTTGATTTGTGATAGTTACAGTTCAATGACTACTGCTAGACCAAAGGGGCTACTTAGCCTTCAATATTAGGCGGATGATGGTGAGAAGTTTTACTTACGGTGGTGGCCATACCGTCATCAAGCGGCCTTCAAATTGATTCATGCTTTAGGCGTGAGGCGACTTGACCGCTGAAGAAAAGGCTTGACAAGAATCCGGGGCATCAATGACTCTCGCCATTCGGGAGGCATAACCCGAATTCATGCCCTTCAATGTGTTTCTGGATGGAAGGTTTCTTTAAGGAGTCTTGTGAGAAACTCCCTAACAGCCCTATGTACCACTTGAGTGACAATTTCACGAAACAAAAGTCACGATAATTATAAGGAGATGTGTGTTGAGGGCTGGAGAACGCTTTGTCTGCTACTCTTACTTTCTTGTGCTACGGAAAAAGAGTTTTCTCGCGTGTCCATTCCTAGAAAGCATAGGATGTCTGTTTGTGCTACATGCTCTGAATTAAAAGCTCAGAGACAAAATGCAAGGACACTTCACACTAAAAGTAAGCATCCAGGACGTGTTCTTGCCTAGTTCTACTTAAAAGTAGGTTCTTTCCTAAACATATTTTCATTTCAGATGCATTGAAGGAGAAACTGAACAAGCACAGAGAACAACAATCTTTGGAAAGGAGAAAATTGACAAAACATAGGAAGAAAGCACTGGAACAACCACTCAACTACATATCAGTTGTTATTGATGGAATGGACCAGAAGAAGACCACCCTGCCACATTTTGTCAATGTGCCTAAGGATGCTGCTAAAGAAGATTTTATACATCTGCATGTTGTTGGTGCTATGGTATTTAATGGAAAACTATCTTGCAAGGCATTTTTGAATTATCCAAATATTCATGCTGATCCAAATCTCACTATCACAATATTGAATAAGCTTCTTTCCAATTTAGAACATATACCATAGGTTACGTATCTTGACTAGACAACACGACAAGGGAAAATAAGAATCAAAGCGTTGTTTGCTTACATGCTATGCTAGAAAGAGAAACAAATCTTCAAGAAGGTGAAGATTGGTTTTCGCTTGTTGGTCATACACGCGATCAAATTGATCGGATGTTGATAGAGGTTCTCTAAGCGTCTTGCTCGAAAAAAAAAAAAGCTCTCAGCCTATCAGCAATGATTGAGGTTATCCAAGATTCCTACAATCCTCGTCCAGACATCGAGTTATTGGAAGAAACTTATGATTTCAAAGAATGGATTTTTCGAAGAGATCAACTGGGTCACTGTGCTATTGAGCCCTTGAGAAACATTACATTTCAGCATCAGATCAAAATTTCACTTGTAGATGGCAAGGCCATCTTACAAGGAAAGAAATATGCCACATCTTGCAAAGCGATTGGCGTACCCAGCAGCAGGTATTCAATTCATTCGCACCATCCCCAATACTAGTTCCATGCTCTGCCAGAGCAAATGCCTCTAAAAAGCTTGAAAGAAATCACAAAGAGTAAAAAGGAGGAAGAGCATTTGACTCAAACAAATCATTGGATTATATTGAGACAAGTATTATTCAGTCGTGCTCTAACCACTTTGGGGAGGCGAGATGCTTTATGGTGGCCTCGTTTTTCTCGACAACGTGACATGTTGCAAGCTTCATTACAAGGTCGAAGAAACGGTTACATTCAACTGGCCATCTAGGCAAACTCTCCCCTGTGCAAGTTGAGAATCAAGAGGAACAAGTAGAGATATTAGCTAGCTCAGATGAAGATGACGAGTCATGTACACTTGCGGCCCAGGGCCTTACTGGCACAACAAGTTGCTTTCAGTATCCGGTTGAGTCTCGAGAGATTGAAAGGAATGCTCATAGCTGTCGGTGATAATGATGAATCTGGGAAGCCATTACGGCTAGCTAAAGTACTAGAGGTAACAAGAGAGGATGGAATTCCCACTCAACTAAAAAAGTGCCTTGGATGAGAACGAATGCGCCAATGCTTTCGGTGGGAGTTATACTTTGGAGATGGTAAAAAGGGGAGTGGAAAGAGAGCAAAGTCCAAAGCAAGCCTTGCTGATCATAGATCTAGTCAAGTAAAGGTTCTTGCATATGACTTTGTTTGATTTGCTGCTAATAAGTTACGATGGTCACTCAAACTTTAATAAGGCCGGCATGTGGATTAGACAAACAACCTAGAAAGGTGGCAAAAAAGATGATGATGAAGACTCACTTGTAGGCAAAGTGAGGAAGAAGATCGTTCGAGTACATCCGATCTTTGAGAGTGAAGGCGAGGATGAAGGCTCAAGTGATCGAGGGGATTAAATGGTCGAGGAGGATGAGATGCATCCCGATCTTGTTGCAAAATGTAAGTTTGTCCAGATATTTCGAACATGTAAAACGAGAAAGTGCGGTGATGAGTGTTTGTCAAAATGTCCTATATTTTTTGACAATTTTGTTCATAATTTTGTACAATTTTCACAACCTTGAATATATCACATCTTTGTCACTCTACTACCCTTGCTATTTTTTTTTTATTGCCCCTTTTTGCTACACTTTATAAAAGTAACTATTTTTTATTCTAGTTTAGGAGGATGAAAATTGCTATTTAAAATTTTGCCACGAAAGTTATGTTCAATCAACCCCTCAAAAATGGTACCTAAATTACATAAATTGTCACACACTTTTGTCACAAAAAAAATCTTAAAATGGACTTTTTAAAGGGAATTTTAGGGAATCTTTCAAAGATTCCTTTTGAAGTCGTTTCGGCAGCAAATAAGTGCGTTTCATTTTAAACTTTGTTTTATCTGAAAATCCAACCTTAGCTTTTCTGTTCTCTCTTATTTTCTCCTTCCTGCTTTGCCCTTTCTTTGATAGAGTTAAGTAAAGAGATGATGCTTTACGCATCCACAACCATTTTGTATATTTATAAAGTGTCCATGCTGCCTTCATGTTTGCATGATAATTAGTTTAGAGGTGTAATATTGCTTTCGTCGCTTTCAAGTGACATCTTGATCAAAGGTAAAACATTCACGCACTTGGGAGTAAATAAAGACTGGACTAATTGTTGAATCATTTTAACATGTGCATTGTACACTGTAGGGTATTGAGCTATAGGTCATGGAGCCATAGGTCATATGGATTAGCATTGGACGTGCACTATTTCTTGCTGAAAAGACAAAGGAAATATTGCCCAATAATGCTGGAATTTTTTTTATTTTATTTTTTGGAGAGAATGGGGTTTTTTTCATTAATTATAGAAAAAGGTACAATGATGTGAGTGAGCCATAGAGTTGACTACTCAACATTAAGCTTGCAAACAAATTAGACATAAGTAAATGTTATGCTATATAAATAGCAAAAGTATTTGTAGTTATGGAGTCCTTGACTGCCTTGTGGAAGGCATGAAACCTGCAGTGCTGCAACTGAACTGAACCAGTGGAGAAATGAGAATTGAACAAAACTCAAGTAACTGTAGGCAGCAACATATAGACAAAAACACATAGATCACGGTAATGCTCTTTTGGGCTTCAGAAGGGGAGGATGAAAAGGTGTAGATGGGATCATGAGGATGGGATGTTGAGATCTTTGTTCAGGAGTTGGAATTTGGTAGGATATTTGATTGGAATATGTAGCATAATAACAGGGGGTTTTCTTTGTGTTTTTGTACGCTTTTGACTAAGGTTTTCCTATGATTTCATGATGTATTCAAATGGGCGTACTAATGCGTATATCTAGAGTGCACCATTTACGAGCCATTGATTTTTTAGCCTTTTTTTTTCCAATGGTCAACAACCAATGGCTCACAACAAAGCCCTTTTTTTTGTCGTGTGGTGCATAATGGTCAACAACCAATGGCTCACAACAAAAGCCCTCTTTTTGTGTGTGTGGTGCACAATGGACACATGAAGGGCTTGAAGGGCGCATGCGGTCACGGTTCCCGGTAAACACATCTCTTATCATAACTTTTGATCCAGAGTGTGTTTGAGATGATTTTATTGCGTTGAAAAGCTCTCTCAGAGATCTTTTTGATAGTGTATAATATGGATATGTTTGGTTAAGTTATCTATGTTAAAACAACAATTTTTTGGCCGGGTTTGGTAGGCTTTCACATCCTACCGGTGATTAATACAAAATTGCGCTATTGGATATTGTTTTATGGCTCATTCGAATGAAGCTTGCAAAAAATTACCATGCATTTTTTAGATTTTGAGGCGGTTATTAAGCAAATTCCAAGGCTTCTAGATCTTTTGTGCTAACAAGCGAGAAAAGTTTCCCACTTTGGTTTCTCACCACAAGAATCCATGGAGGCCAAAAGGGCTTTGTTAAATTCAGTTGAAAATGTTTGTGTATGGATGTTGCAAACTTTATGACTTTCGAGAATAATGGGATCAATCTGCTCTATCTTTATGGTAACTTTTTACTTATGTTCTATTTGATCAATATGCTCTATCTTTATGGTAACTTTTACTTATGTTCTATTTGTTTTATTGTGATGAAATTCAAAAAGCTACAGTGATGAAAGCCTCAAATGAATTCTAGTTTTTTACGGTTTTGAATTCCAAAATTTTTTGTCACACCCGGGGGTGGCGATCCTAAGGCCGAAGGGAACAAATTTTTTTTTTTTTTTGCAACACAAACCATTAACATCCAACATATAAAAATTAAATCCCCAACACATAACAACCAACACATAACAACCATTGACATTAACAACCAACACATAACTACCATTGACATTAATTAACACAACCATTGGGTCCAACACATTTAAATTAAAATCCCCCTTAAACCCCCTTTGATTTGGGTGCATATTCACACGGGGGTGGCGTGGGGAAGAACGAGAGCCCTCATAATTGTATTTTGCACGTACGAAATGGACACCATATAGTATTAAGCTTGAAATCTTATAGTATTTTTTGCGAATCTTGTTATCTGATATAGCAAATTTTGTACCACATACCCCACAAGCGAGGAACTTTATGTACGGTGTAGATTAAGGAATAAAGGGGTGAATATACCTATCCAGCGGCTCGTTGCGGAGTCACCCGTGTGAATGAATATGCACCCAAATCAAAGGGGTTTAAGGGGGATTTTAATTTAAATGTGTTGGACCCAATGGTTGAGTTAATTAATGTCAATGGTAGTTATGTGTTGGTTGTTAATGTCAATGGTTGTTATGTGTGAAATGATATGAGTGAAGGTAATCAAAGTTTGGTTTGGAAATCGGTTGCGAGAATGAGAGAATGTTACCATTTCCCGGTTTAGCTCTTGAATTAACACGTCGGCATTGGTTGTGGACATCGGGATAATGAGTGTACCATAAGCATCGCCAAACATCCGTGATGGTAATATCGTTGTCCGTAGTACTCAAATTGTTGATCTGTCATCCTTACGCTATTGATTTCCATGAACCACCATAGTTGTACCATTAAGTAAGTGCCTACGCAAAACTCTATTGCCCAATCAATTTCACAGTGCAGGATATCGGGGAATATCAATGTCCGTGATGCCTCGACTAGCCTATCCATAATCCATCATCGTATCTTTTGAATGTCATGAAATAATCTACGCCACAGGAAAAGTGTATGCTCGGTGGCTCAAGCCGATGTACTAAAATCTACGCTAAAAGTGATCATGTAGTCTCAGGAAAGACATTCATTGTCAGTAAGAGTAGCAGTGCAATTTAATTTAAACATATCATGAGAGCCTATGAAATTACCAATACTATGCCACTTGTTATCCACAGAATCATTATCTACATGCATCGACTAGTTCGCGACCATTTCAATGTCATATATAACTTGTGTTTTTTATCCGATTGTATAGATATTCCTTCACCCCCATAATGACATCTATTTCTATGTTTCCATACATTCCATAAAGCAATGAAGCATAAAGAGTTTGTAAAAGCATCATCATTCATCATAAAATCCAGCAGAGTAGCAGGGCATTGAATTTGAAAAGTATCTTCAAACCATAACCAAAAGGAGGTGAGTTTGACACACCCAAATATGTGCTCAAATGTATAATGCTGGAAATTCTCTAAGAACCTTCAAAGGAAAAGAGCGAAATTTCCACCTTAAGCTTTGCTATAGAAAGGTGGATTTAGGTTCTTGAGAACTTTGGAGCATTTGGGTAATTCTGGGGTAGACTTTAGTTTAGAGGTAGCGTGTTCGCTTTTTTTTCTCTTGAGCAAGCATAATCCAAATCTCGGGTTTAGGGTTATTTCCTAAAAGTTGTTCTTGCACGATGTAACATATTTGATAATGGCGAAGTTGCAATCCCTCTCTCGATGCATCCATTTCAAGCTGAATGGAGTTCAAATTACCATGTTTAATCACTTTCGGCTTATCGGTTTTGATCAAGCTGCTTTGGTTGGAGGTGGCGAGGTAAGGTGAGATTTATTTATCCATGCTTTTGTATTATATATCTAATAATCATAGAATTTAGTTTTCTAATAATGTTCAAGCATTTTGCCATTTCCTTGATAAGTTAATTCTTTTCTTTTGGGGCAAGATAATTTTGAGATTCTTGGCGTTTTGCATTCATGTTCTTGAGGAGGCAAAAACGTTTTGCAAAGATCGGTGAGGAGCAAAGATCTATTTGGAGCATGGTCATTATTATAAGCATTGTTTGAGTCAACATGTTATTGGCTCAGAGTCCAGGCATGCTAGGAGGAAGATAGGATGAGGTAGGATAGCATATGAAATTGTTTTGCCTTTCTTTTCTACAATGTGTGCCCGACTCTTGAGTTTATAGCGCCCGTGGTTTCTCTCGATAATTTATATACTCTTCTTTTAAAAGCGATGTGGGAAATCGTTTCAACTAACAGCCTTTTCAAATTTAATGTTAGAATGCCAAGAGCCAAGTCTGAAGGTTTTCTTATGTCTATTGCAGGTCTAAAATACGTGGAGTTCTGATGTTTGGACTAATTCATTTACTAATCTAATCTTTGTTTTTACTCTTTAAGTTCTTTGAGTTCTTTTGATGCAAAAGAGCACGGTTCCATATGTCCTCTTGTAAGCATTTAAGCATTAGCGCCAAAAACATGAATAGCACATATGTTGAGAAGATCTCTGAGCATACCCTATTCTACGATTGTTTTAAATAAATCTAATCTTTGTTTTATTCTTTCTTTGCCTTAAAAATTTGTTTTACACTTTGGAATTGTCTGATTTTTCATTCCAAGGTATCATTTTAATGCAAATGCTATTATTTATAATCTGTACAAAAAGTTGATATTCGTTTTTTTTATGGTGACCAAGATGAGATTGGAAATATTACTGGGCAGTGGGAATGAAGCAGCAGTTGGGATGGTAAAATGATGCTTTTCTGCCAAATTAGTTTTGAAGTTAGTGCCATTTAGTGGGGTAGAGATATTTGAATTTAGCTATAGTGGTTCGGTAATAATACAATTTGGAGATCTAAATGTATGTTCACATTCCATTGAGTTAAAAACATAACTTCCTGGGCACATATTATATATCTTAGGCACATAAAAAAAGATCATTCACGCATGACAAACAAGGTAACTATAACTAAAAGGAAAACACACAAGCTCATTGACCCATTGGCAAGCACACCTATGGCAAACAACCACAAACAATTTATTATGGTCTTTAACATTTTCTTACAATATTATATTACTTCAAAATATTATGAGTATGTCTAAGAACAATGTGTTTAACATCATTTTTCTCCATAGCTGTATAGTGGACAATACACAATGATATGCAGTCATGTTGGAAAGTGAGCTTATTTCAAGCAATAATTTCAAACTAAAAAGCACAACAAATATTGGCATTTGTGACATGGTCAACAACTTTCCAAATTAAACCATACTAGTTATGGTGCCCGGCGTTGCCGGGCGTCGTAACAATTTGAAGCGGTGGTTGTTTCATTGGTGGCCAGATAGGCGATGTGGCTTGAAGGGGGGAAGGTATACAGGAATGCTGTAAGATTCATTAATAAAGGGGAAAAAAGATCATTGTGCAAGAAATAATGAATTTAATTTGATGTTGTCTTTGTTTCTATGGTACTTTTGTCGAAGTGTTTTTATAGTGAGGCATTGGTAGGCTTTAGCAAACTATAGAAATTTACACTGCAATATGAAGCTAATACGTCATTTAATGTTGGAGCAAATCTGATTACATTATGTTATTCAGAAATCATCGTTGTATTTCCCCTCTATATTGCCCTTCATAACTTCTTTTTTGTCCTCAACGTCCATTACGTCCTTTAAAATATGTGTTCATTCAATGTATTTTAGTGTTTTCAACATATGTTAGTCATGGTGTTTCTATCTTATCTAGAAGAGTGTATGGAGAACATAAAGAGATGTCTTACTTTGATGACCTTCTCTTTTCATCTTATCTTATCTTATCTTTTGAAAAGCATTTACGGTATTCAAATAGTTTTATATCAATCTCTAGAGCTATTGCTATAATATGGTCTACACTTTAGAAGCCCGGCGGAGTTGCATTGTATATTTTCATGCCTTTGAGAACCGCTATCCTGTCTCTAAGCTTGCATATCGATATGTGAACCATTTATAAATTGTTGGATGGTGGAATATACTTGCTTTTAAACATCCTGCGGCCGGGCTTGAGTCGCTTTGCATGTCAAATAAAGCGACTCTCTTGCCGCGACCTAAAAGTTGATTCAAAAGAGTATTTGGATTAATAAACTTTTTTCCAAGTTTATGATCTATAAAAGCTACACAAAATTTGCTATTATAAATGGTTGTCCAATATCAAGATTGGCATATTTGACCAACCATCACGACCATCATTTGCTAGTTTTGCATAAATATTATATTCGATGCAAGGATCTATGACACCATTAGGGAATTGTTCTTTTAGGAAGCCCCCAAAATCATAATTTTTGCTATGAAATTGGCAACCACCATGGCACATTGATCAAAATAGCCATAACATTTCAGCGTTCACCAAATTACAGCAATAGGATCAAATGTTACAGAATAAGCATTAGGGTCAAATGCTACAACTGAATAATTTTGGCTACAAAAGTGCAAAAGCCATGGGACATTGACCAGAATCTATTGTAACAGTCAAACTTCAAACTAATACACCATCAATAACGAACTCTGGACCTGTTAGGAATTTATATGTAGTCTAATTGCATCCTATAATTTTGATTTACTGACCTGTTAGTGTGAACTCAAAAGTCTGAAACATGCCCAACACATTTTAAAGAGGTCAGTAGATACTTTACATTCCAACAAACAGAATTCTTTAACCGCATAAATACAATATAGAATACCCAAGAAATTATCATGCAAAGAAATTATGAACAGCGAAGTCCGACACTTTTTTCCAGTAGTCCTCAAAGTGTCATTTCAGATGTGCCTTATGCAATGATGAAAGTCAACATGCAAAAGAAGAGGCAAATAATTAGGAAATGATATCACATCGCAGATAAGTGACTTTTGCAATCGCAAAATATTTTGGGGGTCATTAGCTTGTAAATGCCAAAAACTATGGAAGTTCCCCAATGCTCTAGATAATGTGCATTCAAATTATTGAGGACTTAATTACAGTTTAATTAATATAGTAACGGGCGCCCAGCGTTGCCGGGCATATGGTTATATTATAGAGACAAAAATTTGTTAAACATGTGTGGTACCTATGCATCCGTAGCAAGGAGCTGTCTAGTGCCTTGCATGTTATTTTGAGTTTGATGTGTGTACATAACTATGTGGTTGCGTAGTACTTTTTCGTAGTGATATATGGTTTAGATTTTCTATATACCTATTTCTATTTATTTGGATTGATTCCTTGCAGTTATAAAAGATGTTCTCTTGATGCATTTAGGTAATTAATTGGATTTGCAATTTTTATATTGACTTGTTTTGGCATTGGGCATGAGTTTTAAAGGAAGAGAGGTGTGTGTCTGAGGCATTAACACATATTTTGTGTTGACTTGCTCAACAATTGGAAATATACTAAGAAATCACTCCTTTAACCCTATGCAAGGTTCATATATACAACCACGTAGCAAATGTTTCAACGTGGACCTTCTGGCAATTATATTGAAAGGCCTTTTTATTTTTTTTGTTGCAAGTGTCAATTTTCAACAAAGTCATGAGTAAAATGCATTCGTCATGGTCATGAAGGAATGGAATCAAAATGCCAAGAAGACACATGTAGTATACTATGTTTGTTTATGAAAGGCCTAGACTATGCATCTATTGAACGATTATGGACTACGCATCTACTAAACGATTATTGACAACTTTTTGAGAATTTCTTATAACCTATTTAAGCTTAGGCATAAGACCTTTACCATGGTATCTTACCTTTGTCGTTTGAGCTCAATTTGTACACACTAATCCAACATAGGATTTGTGTGACTTCAACATTGTTCAACTGGGTATGGCATGCAAAAGCATACGATCTAAGCTAGTGTGATAGAGATTCTTTACATCCTAATACAAATCTAAACCACCTAATGCTGCTGGGAAACATGCTAGCTTACAACGCCCAGCTAAAATAGATTGAAGTCGTTGTCCAAGTGGTGAGAAGAAATTACAATGCCCAGCTAAAATAGATTGAAGTGGTTGTCCAAGTGGTAGAAGAAAGGACTTGTCAAGTCCCAAGTCTTTTGAACCAAGATGAAATGCATTTAAGATTCCTAGAACAGACAACTAAGAACTCTACGTCCCATGACAAACTATATATGTTTGACGGGGAATTGAGCTTGTTCCAAGATGGTCATGTTTGCTTATGACATCAAAACACTATTTACTTGTTCCAAGATGGTCATGTTTGCTTATGACATCAAAACACTACTTATGATCTAGCATTCATATGGCAACACAGATTGGAAGCACTTTTGCCTCTCCATGAGGCACGATCTTTCTTTGGCCGTTCGTCTCCATAGGACATCTGCATTATTCATATGCATGGCAAGACAGCTACATTAGTCATATGCATGGCAAGAAAAAACATGCGATGGCCTGTTCTACAGTCTTTTAATTGATAGTCTTGTAATTGGAACATGTTAGTATTGTAATTGATAACACATGAAAGGGGGATAATAAAGTTCTAAGATGTGGTCCAATATTTACAATATATAAGGCAAGTTCCTTGCCCTTGCATCTACCTGATATCAACATCCTGCAATTTCATCATTTATCTATGAGGTATTGACCTGCATTATCTGATGCTTCACATGTTTGGCAAGTGACTCACTTTCTGGGCACACATATTTCCAAATATACACGGCAGTTCTACCTCATATTTGCATGTCTCTTTAAGGATGTTAGTTACACGGCCTCTGAAGTGACACCAAATTGTAGTGCATGATGTCATGAGACTCACTTTCTGGGCACACATATTTCCAAATATACATGGTAGTTCTACCTCATATTTGCATGTCTCTTTAAGGATGTTAGTTACACGGCCTCTGAAGTGACACCAAATTGTAGTGCATGATGTCATGAGACCCTTCTAAGCAATATCCTTCAAATAACTAAAGAGCTAACAAAAGAAAAATTGCATTTTTCAATTGTTGACCAGGCAGTTACGTACCGTTGCTTTGTAGCCGTATAGACCTCTGCCAATAAAATCGAAGTGACAAAAACATATTACAGCAGCCACGTACTGACAGCCTCCTCATATAAATCTCAGTAGATTACCTAAGCATTGACCATCAGTAATGGTGCTTACTTTGTGAACATGATATATGGAGACATCAACAACATTAACTGGAAATCATGCATATGAATATAAGGAGCTATAGCCAGAGATGTAGAGCAGACCTGTTATCCATTACATTTTGCATCATATCTGTGCAATGACCACTAAAAGTTACAATTTATCTAGTGGCATGAACATTATCTATAGCCTTACTATTCCCTCACAAACACCAATCTACATTCTGTAGATGCAAGGCAATACCTATTTTTTCAAATCAGGAACACAATAGGCAAGGAAACTGTTATTATGCATGAGCAATATTTAAAACCAAGAGTTGTAGGAAACAGTTACCAAGGTGTAAAGGCAGAAAGATCCAACCGAACTTGCTGTTGGGGCTACTGCACAAAGAATAAATTTGAAAATAAGAGTTGCAAGAAATAGTTACCAAGGGTAAATGCAGAATCAAAACAAAGAGATAAGGAAAAGCTTTACTGCACAAAAGTGAGAAAAGCGAGAGCAAATTGCTCAAAAGTTTTGACTTCGACGTTAGCCATAAAACCCTAAGAAATCATCTCTGAAATCACTACGAATGAAAGATACATAGCTTCCAAACATCTAGAGTATTGCTAGTCCACATATACAACATGTAACAACCAATCTAATAAAGAGAACATTCATGAACATTCATTAAAACTTCCAATGTATAAAGATGGCTTTACCAGATAACAAATAATGTGTTATATTAATAATGCCAAATGGAAATCCTACATATCCTTGGCATCATGTATATTCTTTTCTAGTCTGCAACTTAACAACACTTGAGAGTTAAAAAATGCTATTAAGAAATCAATTGGTGGACTGTTCATTTTGCAAATAAGCCTTTGTAGAAAATGCGGAAAAATAAACTTCTGAATCCACCCCAACTCGGCGGTTAACTTAACGATTAGTATCTGATTACAACAACGGTTCGTCCTCAGAAAAATTATCCCTAGAAATCACCATGAATCAAACACAGAACCTGCTTAAAAGTGCTCTATGCAGGTACTCAGCAAGGTAACTCTTGAAGAAATATACCTGAAATCAAAACTCCTTAAAGGCACCAACCGCAATCGAGATAAGAGTAAGAGGAATCGGTAGAAAAATAGGAACCAAAAATTTAAGAAAAAAAATTCTCCGATTTGTTAACTCAATTCAAAAGGCGATGAACATGGACGGTTTCCATGCCCACATTTTGTCAAACTTTGAGCAGGTGAAAATGATGTTATTTTTGGAGCTGATTTAGAAAAGGTAATGTAAGTTGATGCACAACATTATCGTGAATGGCTAGTGCTATTACTTAGCTCCTTGCAACAACTTTTCTACAATCAATCATACACAATAGAGGCCAATCTAAAGTAATAATTGTAACACTGCGAAGATCAAAGATGCGGGCTTTTTACACCAAATATGGAGCCCAAAATGAGCTAATCTCTTCAAAAATACGGAGGATAGCTATGAAACCGGTTGTCCGCAAAACGATTCTAAAAGCGGTGAGAAGGCAATTCAAAGAAGCAACGATCAATTATCAAATTGGAAGGGGAATAGGCAATAAAATCAAAGAGATTTACCTGTCTAGTAAAACACATCTAAATTTGTTATCCATAGGCCACCTTGCTCCTTATACATAAGGGAAGAACCAACCAAATCAGGTAAAACCAACAGGAGTCCGGCCGGACCAGATTGTCAAACCAAAGCGAAAAGCAACGAACTACAAAACGGATGGTGCGCTCTACTAATGCAAAATCCTCTGTTGGCGTGTTTGGCCAGATTCAGACCTGCATGACGCATCTCTGATCATGAAAACAAACCTTAGCTAGGATTCTTACTTCACAACATACCTATAAGGGCATGGGCATGATTTATTGTTCAAATGTCCTCCATGCCAGTATTTTTCGATTCGACACCTTGCAATTTGCAAAAGCGTGGAGCAAAGCGAAACCAAAAACCCCAAAACCCCCCAAAAACCTACCGAAATATCTGAGAAAA